>JACEVL010002595.1:5000-18857 GCA_020284085.1 Aporrectodea caliginosa
CGTTTGCCTATTCGGCAGTGCACTCCGTATGTAGACCAACGATGGCAAGTTCGATTCTACTTAGCGGTCTCCGTGCAATGACCGTAGGTGCAATAAATTTACAGATAAATAGACAAAGTGACGGAAATAAGTAAAATGCCAATATAGACAAATAGGCAAAGAAATGAATAAGTAACATTAGATGAATAACTGTTAAAATTAATAAATGGAAAAAAAACGAATAAATGTATGCACGAAAAATTATCAAATATGCACAATTAATGATAAAACAGATATATGACTAATCAAATAGATAAATATATTTCTACATACATTTACTTGTCTATATGCCTATTTCATTTGTGCATTTATATACATAAAGAGAGCGCAGACTGCAATCTATCGTTGTACCCTGAAGTTAAGTAGGCCTACATGCACAAACAAAGTACATTCTTATATATATTGCCATTAACTACCTATATACATGTATATTATAGACATATGCATTAAACTAGCACGAAGAATGTGTATACATACGATACTAAGTTTTCGCATGATATTGTCTAGAAATAAATGCTGTGGTATATGGTTGCGTATTGTCTGTGGCCAAGACATCGTTCATCAACCGACTTGCAAAGGCAGTGGACGTGTTATGACGCTTGCCAGAGAGATAACGACTGAGGCGCTAAAGAGGGGTCTGTCTCGGACAGGGTCTTGGGTGGGGGAGACGGCCGTGCCTAATTCGCAAGATGGACTGCTTGGGCGGCGGAATGAGCTTAAGTCCCCGGAGACGAACGCAATTAACGACCGCCTCATCGTATCTCGTTACTCCTCGAAGACGGATTAATCCGTGACGAGTCATTACAGGAGGACGATCGACTGTGACGTCATTAAAAGCTCAGCGAATTATCGCGCGTCGACGTCATAAAGTATATGTATGTACAGACACAGCTGCACACACACACACGCACACGCACACGCAATGTATATATATATATGTATGTATATATGTATATATATTATGTATATATGACTCTGTGTGTTGGTGTGTGTGTGTTTGTGTGTGTTTGTGTTTGTAAGTAGGTAAGTAAGTGAGTAAGTTAAGTATCGACTTTAATTGACAGTAGCAAACCGCATTCTGAGTTACAAACGACATTATACATCAACGTGTGCATTCAAAGACAAGAAATAATCATAATAAAGAGACGAAAAAGAAAGATTCTTCGCATTCGATCATGATTTGCCTCCGGGAGAACTCAATCGTTCGGACTTGGTGGAAGAAAGTGCTCCGACCGTTTTATTGGGGCAAGTAATGGAAGAACATGTGTTCAGGGTTGCGTCTATTCGAAACAAAAAGGTCTTGTCCGCCCTTGAGCAAAGCTGATAAAAAAGATGGGTATCCTCAGGGACATATTCCAGCTGCCAAAGTCGGTTTAACACAGCCTGAAGCCTTATTCGATCACCAGCACCAACAAATCCCTATCATGAGGCCGACGAGTAAAGCATACCAGCCACGAATGTCGTTCTCACAACATAACGCAATCTTTGTCCATGGAGTCCATAAGACGATAAGCCCCTATCGTACAATGAGCCTGCAGTGCTAGCGAGCAGATAGGCTAACAGTAATAGTAACTCCCAATATTTTCGTATGAACTGCTCTTGTTAATCCCTGTTAATATATATATATATATATAATCCCGATTAATATAATATATATATATATATAATAAAATACATATACAGTGATATACTGTTCTATTCGATCATTGTGGCATTGGTTTTACATTGCTGTTTCTGATGAAGTTTTGGGTTAAGAAGACAAGGGCCACAACACGACCGGGGTGTCTTTTTATCTCATTCCGTCGTTCTATGGTTGTTGTAAGACGATATCCAGACTTTCTAGAACAAATCTCGGACACGTCCATCATCAGAACGCTAAGCTTTTCGTCCCTCAGAAGATTAGATGGAATCCGATACGCCTTGCACACATCAGTCGCCTCTGATGAATGTTCGCATTAATGGCAATGCAGAACTAATGCCACAATGTTCTCTGAGAAGATGGAAAGTAATTGTATTCGTAAACCAGGAAATGTCTAAAGCGATACTAAAGAGAATCCAGTTTATTCACGAGCTCTGCGTTAAGTAGGGAGGGGGTTGTCCAAAGATATTAACTGAAGAATTAGAGAAAGGTGGAAAAGAAGAGAGAGAGAGAAGAGGACGAAAGGAGGAGGACGGGAGGAGGAAGGAAAAAGGAAAAAGGAAAATGAACAGAGTAAGAGGGAGAAAGAAGAGAAAAGGAAAACAAAGAGAAATGGAATGAGAAAGTACAAAAAGAGAACGATGTTCACAGAAAGAAGCAGAACGAACAATGCGTATAACAAGACGATGGTGACAATCGTATAATATGAATGCAGGTGATGTCAGTATTAAGCCCCAATAAGAAAGAGAGCGATTCCAACGCTCTTTGTTATGACATAAACATCGTTAAACAGTAAGACTGGTATATTAAAAACAACATAAAAAGCCAAGGTAAGGAACGTAACAGGAAACAAATAAAATGAGGAACGATCGACGTCCTTAACCATCGGAAAATTCAAGGCGTTTTAGACACCTTTTAAACGCTTTTCATTGATGCTATATATACGCAACTTTCGTTCAATCGCTGGTCGTCAACGGCCTTTGATGTCATATGACGACGTTAAACCTTGGAGAAAAATCGCTGGTCGTAAGCAATAACCAAATATCAAGAATATTAGAAATATTATTAAGCATCAGTTTTATCCAATACGAACGAACAAAAATTGCTTAAAATTGGTTTGTGTATGTTGATGAATAGGATTCATTTTTGAACTAATTTTATAATGCATAAAAGTAAGCCAACATTGAATAATATTGATGCTTTGATTGTCATGTTGAAATTGATAATTGAATCTGTATGTACAGTACTATGATTGATGGATAATGAATACTGAACATCGCCTGTAAATGTAATATTGATAGTTTGATAGTAATTTAGATAGATGAATGTAATATTCTATAAAATATTGTTAATAAGATTGAGGAGAAAACAGTTATTAAAAGAGCCTGTTTGGCCACAAAAAAGTGAGTGGAAAGCCTGCCAGAAACGGAATCCAAGCCAAGAAAAAAAAGAAAACTGATGATAGACATTATACGAAAATGAACTTAATCCGTCAGAAACTTTAAATACGTCAACATCCTATCAGAAACGGAATCAAAGACGAGAAAAGAGAAAGAAAACTTATGAGAACATTACAAGAAAACGAACTGAAATACATCAAACACTTTAAAGACGTCAACAGCCTTTGTAGCTATAGGATGTCGTTAAATATTGGATTAAATAAAAATAAAAAAATCGCTGGTCGTACGCAAAAATCGTATCGTGTCGTATCTAAAAAAGACGAGAAAAGAGAAAGAGGAATTATTACTATGGTGGAGTCGGGAGTGCCTCTGAGTAGTCCTCTGGAAGGGGCGCTATATAAATGTATGAATGAATGAATTTATGAATGAAAAAGATAGAAAGAGAGACCGATCGTCTGATGGCCCTGAGACGCCTCAGCTGAAAGAAACAGGAGCGGGCAAGGTCCGACATGGGCTCCGTGAACGTGAGGGAGGAGTCTAGTGTGACACCCAAGTCACGGACACTAGAAGAGTATGTGAATGCAGAGAATTTCTCGGTCAGTAATAGAAAAGTAAGCTAAGCAAGCTGTTGCATATAGTCCCAAACCAGATCAATTGAGTTTTCGCAGTGTTTAGGCTGAGACGTTTTGTCGACATCCAGTAGTGTAGATCGGACACAAGACAGTTAATGGAGCGGACTAGGGAGGTTGATCTTATGATGGAACATGTACAAAAGCTTGGGCATCATCTAAATAAAGGTGGCCATTTGCCCTATGTTTGGTAAATAAAAACGGGACATAAAGAGAATGTAGAGGATGGGGCCAAGCACCGAGTCTTGAGGAACACTGAATTTAACCACAAACCACTGAGTTCTGGAGTCTCCAAGGACAACCATCTTCGAGCGGTCAGTGAGGTACGCGGAATTTGGAGCGCTCCCCAAATTTAAAACTTAGAAATACAAACTCATTGTATAGGAGCCCACATTTTCTTTCATGAAGGACTTTATTGTCACACCATTCTCAAACCATCTTTGAAATAAGGTCTTTTAATTCATTTTTGCTACGCTTTATCAATTAAAACCTACATGAGAAAAACAATTATATACTGCAAAATTCCGAGGGGCAATGACGGCATTTTAAAAAATGGTTTAGCGGCATTTTGGCACGCACCTTTATGATCCCGTACCACTTTGGGCACGCGTGCCATAGGTTCGCCATTCCTGTCATAAGATGTCGTTAAACTTTGGCATAAAAATAATAATCGCTAGTCAAAGAAATCGACAGTTGAATAGGAATTATGCTAAACTAACGGTGAGAAGTTATTGTTCTGAATAATAAACTTTAATTCCACGTCAAATCCGCCACTGCCCGTACTCTGGTAGTGCCAGTCCCAAGCCTCGAGAAAGGAGGAGGGCAACGCCAATCATCTTTGTTATAACACAGTGTCCTTAAACAGCAACTAATCAACCAATTTTTCGTCGTCAACGGCCTTTGTAGCCGTTAGATGTCGTTAAACTCTGGTAACACAGCATCTAACTTCTGAGATTGTTGGTGGGCAAATTGGTGTGTAATATAGGGAAAAAACCATGAACTTTGACAACGATTCTAATGATCTTTGTTGTGTCATAACACCGTTAAATAGTAAGATTAGAACAATAGCAGCAGCATAAACAGCCAGGGTTAGAAACGTAACACGAAAGAAATATAGCGTGGAAAGCTCGATGTCTTTACACACCGGATTAATCAATGCTGTTTTAGACACCTTTCAAACGCTTTTAACTGACGCAATAAATTCATAACTTTCGTTCAATCGTTAATACCACTCATATCAACTTCAAATCCGTTAAATAGCGTATTACTACGGCTGAACAAATAATTAGGTCCAAATCAAGTAAGACGCATTCAAATTCCGAGTAATATTGACTTCACAGGGAACGAAAGAGCAGATAATTATATTGGCCAAAGATAATCTGAGCATTGAATATATTAATTCAACAATTACATCGAATTGCACTAAATATTTACTTTAATAAAACCTTATATAATAACAAAGTGGCGTTTAGAATATGATAATGATTAATAAAGGAGTTTTATTCATTCATTCATTCATTTCAGGAATTTATATAGCGCCCCTTCAAGTTGTCAGTACAAATTTTAGATATATGGAACCTTGTTGACATAAATAGATCCAGCTGACTAGATTAAGACTGGGAATAATAAATAATGATTATCGTTTGTTTTTTATGGGAAAGCGCCCTAATGGTTTGTGCGATACTTGTCTTGTGAAGGAGAATATAGGCTTACATCGTTTCCTGCTGTTTTGTACAAGAGAAAATATCTCTGAATCTTTAAGAGATAAATGTAAAATATGTAAATCTGAGGAATAATGAACTGTGTTATCACACAGCATCATTAAACTGAAACTACTACTATTCGTTAATGCTAGACGTATCATTATTCAAGGACGTCAACTAAATGTTTTCTCTGTGCACACCGAAAACTGACTAAACATCATACGCAAAATTACTGTTCAATATTGGTGGACCAAGACATTGCAACACTCTCCTTTCGTCTGCCCGCTCTTCTCAGTCGCTTGTGTCATTTGGCTCTCAACTTAAGACTTTTGATATTACTAATTCATCATCGGTTGTATTACGGGGAAAAAACTGTATTATGTCAAACTAATTTCTGCCGATGTATACGGCCTTTGTTGCTATAAGATGTCGTTAAACTCTGGATCCCATCACTCGCTAATGCAACAGTTCAACCTCAGAGGAATGGAATGATGTCATAGGAAAGGTGAGAACTGTTCAAAGCAAATTTTCAATCGACGTCAATGCACGATGCTGTAAGATGTCGTTACATTTTGGATCCAATCTTAACACCGTCATTGCCTTTTTTGTACTTGAACACTTGTTATAGCGCCCCTACCAGATTGCCCATTCAGAGGCGCTCCCGACTATATACTGCGCGGACGCTGAATCGGAGTTTCACGCCGAAGCGCATGAGCAATTGCGAGTGAAGGACTTGCCCAGGGTCCCTACGCGGCGGCTTTGAGGTGGATTCGAACCCGCAACCCTCCAGCTGCAAGGCACCGAACATATACCCCTATACCACCGAGCCCCAGTATATTGTGTTGTGTTGTATTGTATTGTACTCCACGTTTATATTGCGACCGAGTCACCCGCAGTAAAGATCCGAGAAATTAATCTCTGATAAGCCGACCGACCGGAATCGAACCCGGGCCGCCGGCGTGGTGAGCAGGCTACCAACTCACTCGGCCACTCAGGATCTTTTAAGCAGGCAATGTCATAATAATAATAATAATAATAATAATAATAATAATAATAATAATAATAATAATAATAATAATAATAATAATAAACATAATAATAATAATAATAATAATAATAATAATAAGCCGTTCCAGACACATTGCTTTTATAATTTCTAAGTCCCTGGGGAATAAAGTACCTCAGGGCATTAAAAATTTTTAAAAATAATAATAACCCTCAGGCTACCAAAGGGGTGGTTGCCACCCCCCTACATTTTTATGCATAATTTTTTTCCATATGGAATATAATTTTTGCATTTTAGGTAGCTGTAGAAGATTCATTGTCGCACATTTTGAGGTAAACATCATGGTGATAGCCCACGCCATTCAAAAGTTATACCTGATATACCCGAGGCACCAGGAGGGTGGATACCACCGCCCCTTAGTTTTTCGACTATAGCTTATTGACTATTCTTCCTAGAAGAGAAACAATTATACCATTCTTTAGAGGGAATGCAGGGCTTCATTTGCATACCTACGTCTTTGTCTTATGAAAACCGGAAGTGATCAAAATAAATAATAATACGCGTAATATGCGTGAAAACTGGCTGAATGGAAGCACTCCCCCTTAGTGTTTTGTCTGTAGCGTATTCATTTGTCTTCCTGGAAGAGAAACAAAGATACCATTCTTTAGAGGGAATGTAGGGCTTCATTTGCATACTTACATGTTTGTCTTTTGAAAACCGGAAGTGATCAAAATAAATAATAATACGCGTAATCTGTGTGAAAATGGCTGAATACAGCATTACAACGTAAAACGATATATATATGTATGGATATATATATGTATATGTGCATTTATACTATATAAACATGTGTAGGGATGATTGTGTGTATCTTTTATACATAGATTAGTTTCAAAACACACATAATCTTATATTTGTTTATCCAAAAAGTACAAAATGTACGCAATAATATAAAATATTGCTAATTAATAGGTTCCGTTGTTAACCCTTTGGAGGTGAGGTGGGGTATGACACACCCCAAGGCTATTCTACGCTGCTTTTTCTACGGAAAACGTAGAACCAGCTTGGATTATTTTTGTCTACCTTAGTGAATGTGAAATACGGACACTTTAGGACACTTTCAGGTACTTTTGGACGCCATTTTTTTTTATTTCTTGCATATTAAAGTGAAATTTTAATTTTTCGTATACATATTGATTTTAAGGAATTTAAAAAAGTAACGGCACAGTGCCGAAAAAATGTGCGATTATAAGATATTACTGCATATAGTGTTGCATCGATGCAAAATTGATCCATTATTACGGGTATTATGTCACGACATTGTCACGTGTTCCCAAAATGTTACATGTTTTGAGGGCCACGAAGATGCCATTGCAAAGGGCCGCTTGATTTTGAGCGCCACCACTCTGGCCATAACAATTATGATTGAAAACTGTTAATTGTTCCTGAAAATCACCAGTTTAGCTGACAATTGGTTACATAACTGTAGTTTAGCTCACAATTTATATTATAGTTGATATTGCGACTTGCAAGCAATTATATGTATTGGGGTATGTCAGACCCCACCTCACCTGAAACGTTACAATGCTTCACCTCACCTCCAAAGGGTTAAAAGTGATGTAATTTCGAGGTGCATTTACATAATGTACAACTAAATATACCATTCTGTGCAGAAATGAATGCTGAATCCATTGCTATATTACAAGTTATGATATGTGAAACCAAACACCAAATCCAGGGGGTGTCCATCACCGAGCTAGGGATAATAATAATAATAATAATAATAATAATAATAATAATAATAATAATAATAATAATAATAATAATAATAATAATAATAATAATAATAATAATAATGATAATAAGACACCTTCTAAACGCTTTTAACCGACTCAATATATTGACAACTTTCGTTTCATCGCTAGTGCGAACGCCGAACATATCGTATCGTATCGTATCGTGTCTAAAAATTTATATAGTGCCTCTCTCAGAATAACTATTCAGAAGCGCTCTCAGCACGAAAACCCAGGGGGAAAAGAAATGTTTTTAAAGAACGAGAGACCAAAGAGGAAAAATTAGGCATTAGTTTAGCCCTCAATGAGGAGGAAAGGTCATTCCAAGTAGAGGACCAACCACAGCAAATGCCCGGCGTTGAGCCAAGGCAGTCCTAGTCCTAGGAACAAAAAGATCTAGCCAATCAGCAGAGCGCAAGGAACGACATGAGGTCGCAGATAACGGCTTTCGCATATAGTCAGAAAGATACTTTTGGCTCTGCTCAGCTGGGCCTTTGAGACTAGAAAGAGGATCTTATAATGGATGCGCGCAGTTATAGGAAGCCAGTGCAAGACATCGAGCATATATGTAGAGATATGCGAAAAGCGAGGGAGCCTAGCTGAAGCATTTAAGACCGATTGAAGGGGAGAAAGACGCTGTTTCGGGAGGCCCATAAGAAGTGAATTGCAGTAGTCGAGTCGGGAACAGATAAACGCATGTACTATGGTGGTAAAGACAGAAGGAGAGACCGATCGTCTGATGGCTCTGAGACGCCTCAGTTGAAAGAAGCAGGAGCGAGTCAGATTAGATATGTGCTTCGTGAATGTGAGGGAGGAGTCAAGCGTGACACCCAGGTCACGGACACTAGAAGAGTATGTGTAGGCAGGGAATTTCTCAGTCAGCAATTGAAAATCAACACCCCCATAATAAAAGAGGAATGATGCTCATAGGAACGGTAAGAGCTGCAATATGCCAAAATAATCTTTGTCGGCGGCACGGCCTATGTTGTCATAAGCTGCCGTTAAACTGTGGATCCAGGAACGTTGAGAAGTATTCTGTTTGAAACAATTTTCTATCGACGTCAACAGCGTATGTTGCCATCAGAATGTAGTTAAACTTTTGTTTCTAACCTTATAAATTTTCCGTAACTGCCTTTTTAAGCAGGCGATGCTAACATAGGAATGCGACGCTAATCGGTTTAATCTTTACAACTGCATTGTTAAACAGAAACTATCTATTTAGTCGTTGTCACGTTGTTGTAGTTACGATAGTTATTAAAATGTTGGCGTCAGCGACCGAGGAAGCCACAAGGTGTTGTTACACGCTAGATAAAGTCGGGAGCGCTTCTGAGTAGATAATCTTGAAGGGGCGCTCTATAAATCTCTTAAACGAAAAAGATAAATAGTTATTACCCGTCTGTCTACTTCGAAGCATTGAAGAACAATAAAGTTTGAAAGGTGTGGACTAACACTATTATCGAGAAGGAGAAGCAGAGGAGACATAATTGAAGCCTACAGGATTATTACTGGAAAGGAGGCAGTGCAGTGGGATTGGTTTTTTGAATTAGCATCAAACAAGGGGACATAGGTCTAAATTATTTAAGAAACCAAAATGGACATTTGGACAGAAATTCTTCAGTGCAAGAGTTGTGGACTTGTGGAATGGTTTGGATGATTGTACTGTCTCAGTGGACACTATCACAGCTTTTAAGAGGAAGCTATGAGAGAAGGGCTATTAAGCAGTACAGGTTAACCTGTAGTGGTCATAACACATACTATGCGTCTTCTCAACCACTTTAAACCCTTGTTATGTAATGTTATGTTATGCCAACAGTTGGAACCGTATCCGAAATTAAATGCTTAACTCTATCATCGCCCTATACCTAAGTGATACCAAAACAGGAAAACGATGATAATCAGTTTCATCATGACATAGCGTCGTTGAACATAAACTAATCGACGAAAACAGTGGCGACGTTAGTATACGAATACGGGTGATGCCAGTCTCAAGCTTTAACAAAGGAGGAGGGCCATTTTTATCATCTTTGTTATGACACGACATTGTTAACCACTAAGATAAGTACAATAACAACAACAAAAACAACAACAGAAAGAGTTAGGGTGAGGAAAGTAACAAGAAAGACATCAAGTGAAGAAAGATCGACGTCAGCAATAATTATGTCCTTAGAAACCGAATATTCCGACATCCATTCCGACACCTTTTTAACGCTTTGAATCAACTCAATATATCATATTCCTAATAATATTCGTTCAATCGCCAGCGAGACTAAAAGACCAACTTTATAGAAGAGGCAGAGGATTGCTGCCATAGGAACGTTGAGAACTGTTCTGCTCGAGACAATTTTCTATCGACATCAATGGCATTGATGTCGTAAGATGTCTCTAAACTTTGGATCCAGTCTGAACTCCGTCACTGCCTTATACGCAGGAAATATCAAAAAAGGAAGGCAACGCTAATCAGCTTCATTTATACAATGCACTGTTAAACAGAAACTATCACCTAATCATCGTTGTCATCAGCTGTAGTTAAACTCTTGTTCCAACCATCCAGAAAATCGTCCGTATCGTCTCAAGAAATATTTGTGTGTGTGTGTGTGTGCGTGCGTGCGTGTGTGTGTGTGTGTGTGTGTGTGTGTGTGTGTGTGTGTGTGTGTGTGTGTGTGTGTGTGTGTGTGTGTGTGTGTGTGTGTGTGTGTGTGTGTGTGTGTGTGTGTGTGTGTGTGTGTGTGTGTGTGTGTGTGTGTGTGTGTGTGTGTGTGTGTGTGTGTGTGTGTGTGTGTGTGTGTGTGTGTGTGTGTGTGTGTGTGTGTGTGTGTGTGTGTGTGTGTGTGTGTGTGTGTGTGTGTGAATATATATATTTGACTGTGCATTACGAGAGCGTTACCCCAACTATTTAAATAATTAACTTAAATAACTTCAGCTATTGAAGCTGAACAGATAATAAATGCATATCTACGATACTTCTCTTGGTGCATTTGCGCACGTCTTTCCCTCAAAGCTGGGAAAACTTCTATTCCATCAATCCTATCCTGATTTCACCAATTCCTCTTAACTCCTCACTTTAACCGACGCTAATGCTCTAAATTAGGGGGCTGTTATTCCTAAGTATTGATAAAGGAGGAGAGTGACGCTACTCTCAGGATTGATAAGACACAACGTCGTTGAAAAGTAACAAACCAATATCAGATATGCTGTTTTCGGGTGCTGCAGCCCGAAGAGTCTATAAAGGAAAAAACAGCACTAATAACCAGAACCATAATCATTTTCATTATCAGACAGCGTCGTTAAAATTATGTTAGTGCGTGTAATTTATTTTTTATGAAAGGGTAGGTTAAGTTCGATGACAACGGCATTGATAGTCCAAGATATCGTAAAATACCGGTTGATTGAATACTCCACTTAGACACCTTTATAATACTGCTACACGACGCTATAATAAGCATATACAGCGCGTGTAAAATTAATGGTAGCCTCGTTCCTTTTCCTCCATAAGAATTGCATTTCATGTCGCAACTTTGACATTTCCAAATTCCTACTTAAAAGTTAAGCACAGGGCAACAACTTAATAGTAACGTAAGGTCGACCAACGACAACGGTCCTGGCAACACAAATCTTCGTTAGACACTGGAAACTACAGTTTACTCCAAATCCTTGGTTGTATTACGCCATGCTTGCAAAACACTTTTGGTTACCCTGGACAATAAGCTCACATTCCGACTGCACATAACAAGCCTTGTTTCTATCACATCAGAACAATACGTCACATCAGGTCGGCTCTAACTAAGAATAATATTATGTCTCAAACCATAGCCTGTTCACTTGTATCCTCTCGCCTTGATTATGCTATTCAGTTTTTGTTGGTCTCTCAGACCTTGAGCTCAATAGGCTGCAACGCATCCAAAACTCCTTAGCTCGCGTAGTGCTTCGTGTTCCACTATGAACAAGTTCCTCAGTCCTACTCCATTAGCTGCATTGGCTTCCTGTTGAGTTCGGGTTAAAATTTAAATTTAAATTGGCCAATTTGACCTACAAATCACTCAGCACCAGCACACCTCCTCTACCTTCAGCCACCACTTTCTCTTTACGTTCCTCTTCGTTGCCTAACTCAACTGTTGGAAACGTATCCAAAATTAGATGCTTAACTCCGGCAGTGCTTTATACTTAGAAGATAGCAAAATAGGAAGACAATGCTAATCAGTTTCATCATGACAGAGCGTCGTTGAATAGTAACTAGTAACTAACCGATAAAAACGGTGGCGACATTGGTATACGAATGCGGGCGATGCCAGTCTCAAGCCTGAACAAAGGAGGAGGGTCATTCTAATCATCTTTCTTAGGACACAACAACAACAACAACAACAACAACAACGACAACAACAACAACAACAGAAATATCCAGAGTAAGGAACGTAACAGGAAAGAAACAGGGTGAGGAAAGATCGACGTCTGCGACCCTGGTCCATGTCCTTAGACACCATTTTAGACACCTTTTAAACGCTTTTGACTGACGCAATATATTCCTAACTTTCGTTCAATTGCTAGAAATCTCGTGTACATTGTTGCTGTTTATCAGGAATCTTTTCATTTTACATAATAAAAAAAATTTATGTGTGATAATTGCTGCAAAACAGTGTATAATTTTCCTGAAAGACCATCTTACAGTATGTTATCTTATGCAAGTAACATTGACATTAATATCTGAACTATAATATTATGCTGCTAAACGATGAATATTAGTGACATTGTAGAGTACTTTAGATGCCTTTAACTCTATCAATTTTGTTTCAACTGTATTGTACATAATCTTGAATTGTCGTCAACGGCCTTTGATGTCATATGATGACGTTAAACTACGGAATAAAAAAAAATTGCTAGACCGTGACCATTTTACGAAGACCTACATTAAAGAAGTGCAATGATGCAATAGGAACGGTGAGAACTGTTCTGTTCAAAACATTTTGTATCGAAGTCATTGGCTTTGTTGCCATAAGATGTCGTTAAACTTTGGATCCAGTTTTAACTCCGTCACTGCCTTATACGCAGGAAATATCAAAAAAGGAAGGCGACACTAGTCAGCTTCATTTGTACACTGCACTGTTAATCAGAAACTATCTACTTAATCGTTGTCACGTTGTTCTACGGATATAGTCACGACATTAAAATGTTGGAGTCAACGATCCTCAAAGTCATCAGATGTAGTTACGCACTGTGTTAATTTTTACTACCCACTGGTGCCCTTCGAAACATTGGAAGACATTTACACAATTAGAGATTTAAAAAATTCAGTCCAAAGAATCTTGCCTTAGCTGATGTAATTTGTCTGGAGATGACCCTACACGTCGTTGTCCTGGTTGGCGAAAGTGCCTCGGAACGCGATTGCATTATCATCATCATCATCATCATCATCATCATCATCATCATCATCATCATCATCATCATCATCATCATCATCATCATCATCATCATCATCATCATCATCATCATCATCATCATCATCATCATCATCATCATCATCATTATTATTACTATTATTATTAATTATTATTATTGGCGTCAACCTAACTTTATGCAAATTAATTTGTAGAAGTTGAGCAATTCAAACTGAAAATCGTTGAAATTTCTCTTGGTAGGCCTACATGAATATATAT
>JACEVL010002596.1:0-19460 GCA_020284085.1 Aporrectodea caliginosa
TCCAAAACAACCCCTCTTCGATCTGTTTGCCCGCCGCTTCGTCCTTGAACATACCTATTACTTTCTTATTCACTCCGGTTTCTATACCAGATGGATGATCTTTCGGGTAGTCGCTCGTATCGAACCGGCTTCGCACATCGTCGGCGATATCGGCGAAAAAGTCGTCGGTTTTAAGTTCATAGGCTAGCGAGTCGGTATCAGTGAATAACAGTTTAGCCCTATCTGCGTACTTACTTTTGATGTAATTATAGTGAAAATCGTACATTAAAGGTTTACTCGAGTCTAATATACACATGCCTAAAAATATCGGCTTATCGTACTTTAACTTTGTTCTTTTCATATGAATGGCTATTAGATTCTCATCAAAATTAGTTAGCCTGTCGTAATTTACTTTCGCGGCTAGTTTAGTGGCTTCCTTCCCATCGCATACTAAACTTATGTCTACGCGTTTCTCGATACATTCCATCGTCTTGCCAACACGCTATTATTCATCAGTTTGAAAAAGTCCTTCTCGAAATCGTTAGTAGCCTTCGTTCGCAAGTCGGTATTGAGATCGATATACTCTTTCAGCTCTTTCTTCGAATCGTATCCCTCTATGAATTTTCGTGATCTTCAATCCGAGACTTTCGTACAGCTTTAAATTGTTATAGTGTACTATATACTTCTCTTTATCGTTTAAGTTTGGAATTAATTTCGCCACATCCGATCCGTCGGGTATTAGACTCTCGGGAGCTAGAGGGTAATCGTTGTGAAGATCGTGCAACTCTTTCACCTTGTCACCTTGTGCTGTCAGTTCTTGGAACTCTAGCGACCTTCATGATCAAGCCTCTCCATTTCCTTCTGTCCGCCGTCGCATCTCTCAGTTCTGCCAAATTCATTCCAGTTGTTTCATGTATCTCGTCCATCCACTTTTTCCTTGGTCGTCCTTGTTTTCTCCTTCCCTCTCCATATGCTAACATCATTTCCTTTTCCAATCCATCTGATCGCATGACATGACCAAAGAACCTCAACTTTGCTCTTAGCACTGTTTGTTGTAGTGTCTCTTCATTCTCAATTCCGATACTCATGCGCACCCAATCGTTGGTCCTTTTCTCTATCCATGATATTCTCTGCATCTTCCTCCATATCCACATTTCGCATGCGTTAATCTTTTTTTTCATTTTCTTGGTCATTGTCCATGTCTCACTGCCGTATGTTACTGTTGGTATGATCAGAGCCTTCACCAATCTTTTTTTCGTGTCTATACTCACATGTTTGTCCTTCCATATTTTTTCCAGACCATTCATTGCAGTTTTTCCTATCGCTACTCTACGATTTATTTCCATATCACACTTTCCCTCTTTTTCTATTACTGATCCCAAAAACGTGAAGCTAGTTACCGTTTCTATTTCCTCTCCATCTACTTCAAAACTGTCCTCCTCCTCTGTTGTCATGATCTTTGTCTTCTTTATATTGAAGTAGAGTCCTGCTTTCTCACTTTCACTCTTGAGCCTTCTTATTAGTTCTACCAAATCGGTTTTTTTACCCGCCAATAGTGTTGTATCATCAGCGTATCTCAGATTGTTCATTGTTCTTCCCGCTATCTTTATTCCTTCCATAGCCTCATCCATTCCCGCCTGCCTCATTATCCTTTCAGCGTACATATTAAATAGGAAAGGAGACAGAATGCATCCTTGCCGCACTCCCTTCCTAATCCTGAATCTGTCAGTATCTCCATATTCAGTCCTTATCACCGCTATCTGATCTTCGTACAGACCCCTAAGAAGTTGTATCAAGTGTTTCGGTATTCCCATTTCTCCCAAGGTTTTCCACATCAATTCATGATTAATGCAGTCAAACGCTTTGCTATAATCAATGAAGCATATGTATACTTTCTGTCCATACTCCCTTTGTCTCTCCATTATCCACCTCATATTGGCAATATGATCACGTGTTCCACGAAATTTCCTAAATCCTGCTTGACTATCAGGAAGCTCTATCTCTATTGTACTCTCCATTCTTTTATGTATTATTTTAAGTAATATTTTGCTTATGTGTGATATCATTGCTATTGTCCTGTAATTTTCACACTCTTTCGCGTCTCCTTTTTTAAATAAAGGGATAAAGACTGAACTTTTCAACTCTTTAGGATATTGTAAATCAACTTCTAATATACACGGCATTCTCCTCCAATTATTAAGCTCGTCATCGCTCATCCATTTAAACCCGCGAGTCGGTAGCGGCTTGCTCATCGCCCATCCGTACAAATTATTCGCGTATAGATATGTAATGAACGACGAGGGTTGACTACTGTCGAATGATTCTCCCATATACTCGTTGTTTGCTTTCGCGTAACGATTCGAAATCGTACTGACCCCTCCCCTGATTCCACGCTTAATCATGAGTAGCATGTTGTAATCGCTCATCAGCTCCAACTCTAGTCTAGTTTTCTTCAACGCCGCGTCCCATGCTAGACCGGGAAACGTGTAGTATCACGCCGGGTTTAGACCGTAGTTGCTCGTGCAAACGTCTCTAAAATTTTCGAATACATCGGTTAATAATAGAACATCCGAAACGTTATACAAATCATGATATTCTCTTAATGTTTTAAAACTAAATGCTTTCCATACCGTTTTAGCGTGGTCGTAATCTTCATCGCTGATATCCGAGTCGATTAGTTTCGAATAGAAGTTATGCTTAGGAGGCAATTCGGTTTCGTTTAATCTTTCAGCACCGTCAACGTAATCATATGGGTAAACTCCTTTTCTGAGTAATAGATCGAGCTCATTTCCAGAGAAGTGCTTACCTAGATTCTTACACTGTTCTTTGCTAAGATTCTTCGATAGAGCGTCGAGACTCGAGGGCATGAATCTAAAACTATTGATAAAGCGTAATTCACGCTTGACCGTTATCTCTTTTCCCTCTTTATTTACAAACTTGTCGACTACGACCTCTCTGCTAAACGATATATACTTTTCTTCGTTATTAGGAATGCATTTAAGTTTCTCACCATTCTCGCCTTGCAGTTTTTTAATGAATAAATGGCTGTCGTATCCGGATAGGTTTTGGAACACGACCAGGAAAAACTTGGAGACTTTATAGTTTAATTATATTACAAATGTTATGAGCCGCCCCTCTAAATTTGCCGGTAAAATGGCAGTGATCTCTAACTCGATCTATCCCTAACTCTCCTCCGCAGATATGGCAGCTAGTAGCTTCATCAAACATTTCTTCTCAGTTACACCGAATATCATTCGTTTAGTAAATTTAAACTGGTTATATATTTGTTTTATATTTGCCGTTAGAGTATCTATGAATTTTTGAGCGACATCATCGTCATCGTTTTCGGCCGTGTACGTTACAGGAGGTTGGGAATAAACGTCGTCGTCGAAACATTTTATGTAAAAGCAAAACGAGCTAGGAGTGTGCTTCTTATATTGTTTGGTGTATGAAACTGCTGGATTCGGTTGACACGAGTCTATGGGTTTAATGAACGATTCGAAATCGGCGTAAACGATAAAGGGAACTCTCATGGATTTAAAATAATGTTTAAAATTTAGCATGGTTCCTGGTTCGGGAAGAACTATTCGTTGGGCGTTTTCCTGCGAACAGTACTCGATATGCTTAGTAAACGATTATACTTGTGCATAGCCGTTTAAAAATCTTCTACAATAATGCATTGAATGCTTCGATTTTTCACTTCGTGATACCATCAATCTGTTAAAGTCAGGCAATAATGTTTCTTAACCCCGTTGGAAATAAGCAATAAGTCAACAGCCGGTGTAGTAAAGGTCTGCCGTTTCGACACGTAAATTGGGAATATTTCTTTTTCGTAACCGAATAGATTAACGCTAATATTATTATTATTCTCAAACTTACTTATTATGTTAGCATCTGCAGCAACTGGGAATTCGATATAGCCCCAATTAAGTTTCATCGATTGTTCTTTTAAATCTCTCGTGATTCTCTCAGAATTTCTCTCAACAGGATTCGCGGCATCGATTCCGTCAACATTCGGCGTCGTCGTTTTTCAGGTTGATAATTGCCTTTTTATTAGCTAGCACATCGGGCAATGGAATGTAAGAACTACCTTTCAACGGTTTGTATATTACCGTGTTGATATCTAATTTTACTACAGCTCTGAATCTCCAATTACTTCCACGCATTTGAAAACTAGCCATCGACTCCATGATTTTATCTTTCACTTTGTTATATATTTCACCTACGTCGGTAGAGTCTAAAACGACTTCCGTCAACGAACGAAATGGGATATCATCGGAAACTACTTCTCCGGTTTTAATATTCACACGCTCCATAGTACAAGTGAGAACTAAATTAGTCTTTGTTTGTCGATTCTGAGAGAGTAGGCTAACTACTCGCGACTCTACGGCATTAAGAAAAGACGCGGCATCGATTCCGTCAATTCCATCGATCGTATGTTGTTTGGTAAATCCCTTAATATCTGACGCAGTCTCTCGAATCTCGAACTTATTTTTATTGACTTCACTAAAAATACTCAAAACCCTCGCCTTCAACGATTCCAATCTTTCATTCACGGGTTTCTGTTCTCGGGGAGGTATGAAATTAATCAACCAATCCGCAAAAGAATTAATTTTCGACCTTACCTTATTCTTCACTTCGGTCAAAACGTTACTGAAACCAGATTTCCAAGTAATAGACGGAGGCGTATACTTACCCGGGACAAGCGTTGGATCCTTAATGTTTGGAACTGGAGCGTATAGTACATTGCTTTCACATCCGGTCTTAACATAATACTCAGGTCTTAACGATACGAATGCCACGAGCTCCGCTTTACGCAATCTAGAAAAACCAACCATGCCTCTCTCTCTTTCGCGATATTTCGTAATTCTTTGACAGTCTTCGATGAGTAGTCCATTTTATATGTGGAAGTTATTTCTTTAAGCCAAGACCAGATAATATTTTTCATGTTTTTCAACCGAGCTTATATAGAGCGACGACGAGCGGTCGGGGGTATGGCGTGAACGCGTTCGTATGGCTATTGTATATCGAGGGGTTTAAACCAGACTGGCGTAACTACGTTTTTTGACATTTTGAGATAAACGAAGAAAACGAAAACTTTGCTACAGTAATTTTTGGAAAAAAATTTTTCATCATTTTTTATTTAAACAATGAAAATTATTTCTAGCTAAATGCTGAGCAATAAGACTCCTTTTCAAAATACATTAAAGTATGCATTGGATTGTTTACACATAACGTGACAATTAGGTGAATTTTGTCAAAGTTTGACAAGATGCACCCTTCTGGCAAGAGAAAATGAAAAGATGAAAAACATCATAAATTCTGTGTAATTTGCAAGATAACCACCAACAAAAAAATCTGAAGAAACATTGAGTCATACTGCACAATCTAGCACAAATTATTAATCATTATCTGGCCAAGATAATAAAAATTTTGAAGATACAACATTCTGGTGTAAAATCATAAAACGCACCCTTACAAAATGGTATAAACAACTAATAACTTTAGAATAACATAAGTGATATTACGCTATCCAATTTCTACGCAAGTAAGTAAGTGGTTTAAGCTGTTTGAAGAGTAAAGTAAGTAAATAAGCATTGTTTCACGCTAATTTTAATTGCCTAAAAATAATTCATGTGTGCCATAGAGACGTATCTAAGAAATGCATGGGTTCACGTAATGCCAGATGGATGTATCTTCTTCAAGATGCACCCTTCTGCCAATTAAACCAAAGATGTTAGTCTAACATCTTTGATAAAACAGTGCTATTTTCACATCCTTATGGCATAAATGTGACATAAATGTGACACATAATTTGGGTTGTATCTTCAAACCAACTCTCTTAAATGAAGCCTTATAGCGACGGCCTTCTGGCAGTACCTTCTTTGACGTCAGTTGATTCAATTTCTGTGAAAATGTCCATTTTTCAAAAATTCGTAGATACGACCTTCTGGCTTAAACCCCTCCCTCGATATATGATGCTTGTACTCGAACCATGTAAAGGTTGGTAGATTGGTAGATGTGGACCGTAAACAGGTGCACATATGCGGTAATGAGCCAGAGTATCCGATTTGTAGCTACTTACGGACATTCAAAATTTGGAACTGGACTACCGTGCAAAATTACGCCGCCATTTCTGATTTCTCATAACGTCATACGACCTTCTACAATATAGAATTCGCAAGGCATTTACTTTAGGGACTTCTCCAACAACCCAATTGAAAGACGTCATCTATTTACATTGGTAAGAGATGCGTATGTTTCGTATAGAGAAAGTGTGGATCGCGTTTCGTTTCCCGATGCTGGCTTATTTCATACATTTAAATCTTGGGCTATCACGGTCCTTGCACGGGGATACTTAATGGCGTGGCGTCCATTCAAAAGGGGGGGGATGGGTGGTGAAAGTTTGGGACTCATTCGATCGATTCATATAAAAAATTAGCATGGTCGAGGCCATTATTATTCGGTCGCTATAGAAAAAACTAACGTCTACATTTTACATTTTCAAATCCAGCGGCAATGATATATAGGATAGAGCAAATTCAAATACACGGGTGTATACCCGGTGAGTACCAGCCAAAGCGGCCAAAGTTAACTACGCAAATCAAGCGGGAACGATATATAAAGGTAGAGAAACCGGGTAGCAACGTCTAGATTTTTCATAAATGTGAAATTTCGGAGAGTTTACCTCTATATGATATTCGAAATTACTTACTACTTTTGTTAGTGTTGGTATCAGATTAAGAGGAATGGTATAATTTTTGTGGCTGAAATGTGTATGATTTGCAAGCACTTGTTTTAAGATTTACAAAGCCAAAATGTCGATCTCTTTTAAACGAAAACGACATATTTCGATTGCAATCTTCTTCACGTTTTCTCTACTCATAGTACAGCACCAAATACGTAAGGATCAGTTACTCTTGTGAGATTTTGGAATGTATCGCGGTTGAAACTGTGACTTTCAAAATATGTGGATATTCTGAAAAATGTTTTCCAAAATTTAGTTAATATTGGTTTTCGACTTGCTCCCACAAGGAATCACTATTCTCGACTATGATTTCACTTGAAACGACCATCGATTGATGCATTGTATAGTCTGATACCGGCGCTAAAGAACGATGAGATTGGATAGATTTGGATTGATTAGGCTAGATTGGGTTAGAAATCAGATCAGATTACCTTAAATTGGATTGATCAGACTAGGTTAGATTAAATTAATGGCTATGTGCCAAAGTAGTCAACAAGGTGCCAATTCTTCTCAAAGCACTAGGCTATTCACAAAATGCTGCGTCGACTCAGAGTGGAACTTTGAAGATCAAGCTAGATGGGCGTCGAGTAAAAAAGTAATAAATTTGTTTACACGCTATAATTCCTTCATTCATTCATTTAAGATATTTATATAGCGCCCCTTCAAGATTTCTACTCAGAGGCGCTCCCGACTACAGCGCGGACACTGAATCGGAGTTTCACGCCGAAGCGCATGAGCAATTGAAAGTGAAGGACTTGCCCAGGGTCCCTACGCGGCGGCTTGAGGTAGATTCGAACCCGCAACCCTCCGGCTGCAAGGCACCGAATATACCCCCTTGAGGTGGATTCGAACCCGCAACCCTCCGGTTGCAAGGCACCGAACATACCTCTACACCACCGCGCCCCACTAATAATACTATGTTCATCGACTTAGCGATGAATCGTGAGTGTTGCCATAGTTGAGTCGCAATGGTTCATATTCACATACGCAAAGAGTGTCGCTGAAAGCTTAGTAGACAAGAAGTAATAATTGTTCCAAGCTCAAGCTTCCCAAATCGTAATAGTAGTCTCCCAATTCTTTAAAGAGCTACTTAAAAGCCAAGCGCAGAACACCAACTTTTCACCAGCGCTACATTTGGACCCTTATCTCATATATTATATACTACTTTTTACACGTTTGATCTGTAATTTATAAACTGTTCGATTCTTCTTGAATATATCATGTCTGCAGATCAGATTCCACCAAAAAGTCTCAAATTCTATGAACATGCAGGAGAAGCTTCGCTGAACTTCACTCCGCACAGTTTACCTAAGCAAATAGTAGGCCACTTACTTACTTACTTGCATAATTAATTACCTGCTTGTTTGCTTACTTATTAGCTATTTCGGTTGTTTGCTTAATTGATCACTGTCTTGGTATAATAATTATGAATGCGCTCTTTTAGAAATATAATGGCCTCTGAAAGCACATTTCGACAATGAGATCTATGTCGATCAAAAGAGGAGCCTGAAATTCGAGCCTTGGTCTGGGAGTGCGCTACATAAGTGCTCTGAAGGAATGAATGAATGAATGAATGATTGATTGAATGAATGAATGAATGAATGAATGAAGAGGTACACAGACAATGCGTAAGTCATTCTACCACCTATACCTTCACCATGATCATGAATGGTTTGCTCATCTAATGGAGCGTTGTCGTTAGGACAACACGCAGCAAACCGTTTCTATTCTGTGCTCGTCCCAATGTGACTCCTTAACGATATCTTATGGCAAGGCCATATTTAGGGGGTTGTTTTGGGTGTTTAAACACCCCCCGAAATTAAATAATGTATAATAAAAATATTGCATTTACTAACATAAAATTATACAGTGTAAGAACTAAGAGCACTCATGTGAAGTTAGATGATGCAGCTCTACAGTGCTTTGAGAGCTCACAACGCTCCTCCAAAACCCTTATAGACGGTTGACTTGGTTGCTTGTCAGCTTGTTCAAGAACGAGTAGGCCTAAACACCCCCGAAACAAAATCCTGGCTACGGCCTTGTCTTATGGTCACAGTATGTTGGCTTAATCTTTATTGTATTGCATTGTATTCAAACATTTATAAAGCGCTCTCTTAGAGTGAACCATTCAGAGGCGCTCCCAGTGCGGGGCGCGGTGGTATAGGGGTATGTTCGGTGCCTTGCAGCCGTAGGGTTGCGGGTTCGAATCCACCTCAAAGCCGCCGCGTAGGGACCCTGGGCAAGTCCTTCACTCTTCGGCGTGAAACTCCGATTCAGCGTCCGCGCAGTAGTCGGGAGCGCCTCTGAATGGGAAATCTGGTAGGGGCGCTATAACAAGTGTTCAAATACAATACAATACAATACAGTGCGCAAGGCCAAAAGAGAAGAAAAAGGTTTTGAAAAAAGCAAAGGTGGAAGAGAGGTTACTAGCTAGAATTCGACAGCGAGTAGATGGAGACAGCGCATTCCAAGGAGAGGGACCAATTGAGGTAAAGGACCGTAACTGAGCCATAGCTGTTGTAGTATGAGGAACTATAGAAGCTCAAGCCTGTTTAATGAGCATACACACACACTCAGTATGTCTCTGTATCTATCTGTCTCTCTGCGTTCTCTCTCCCTCTCTGCCAGTCTGTCTCTGTCTGTCTGTCCCTCTCTCTACAGTTTCTCTCTCTCTCTCTCTCTCTCTCTCTCTCTCTCTCTCTCTCTCTCTCTCTCTCTCTCTCTCTCTCTCTCTCTCTCTCTCTACAGTTCTCTCTCTCTCTCTCAATGATGCGGAATGAAACTGAGTTATAACGTCTTTGGCCAATATATTATATATATTTAAAATTGCTGGTATACGTATTGGCGCCACATACCTATAGCTACGCCACTCGATATAATGTAAAATATAAGTTTACCCACCTTAGGTCTGTACTTGGATGAGTTACTGTAATATATAACTGTTCTTTTGCATATATTTGGCACGATTATTTGTACAATTATTCACGGATTTTGAAAAATTAAGAATTAAAAGAACTAAAGAAAATTAATATTTTGAATATTCGTTGGCCAGTTTTGATATTCGTCAACATTCGTCAATTTCTAAAAATCTTAATATTCGTAATATGCGCATACCAGACTGCCAGTGGGCGCTGACGTGTCCAGACTTAACGAGTCGAACGACTTCCATCCACGTATCATGCGGATGGAGTGAATCGATTGAAGATGAATGGAAGGAAGAGTGAATTTGATGACGGAATGGTCGGAGAGAGTCGGAGGAAAAATTTTGAGGTCTTCCACTTGATCATCTTCACCGGTAATGACAAGGTCAACTTAACCGCCTTGTAGGTGAGTAGCTTCACTGATATGTTGCCGAAGTCCAAATTGTGTCAGAAGGTCAAGAAATCGAACGGAAGTAGGTAGTGTAGGTTCTTTTCAATGAATGTTGAAATCGCCGAGGATAATGAGTTGGGAATTACGCGTAACAATGGTCTCAAAGAGGGTTGAGAGTTCTTCAAAGAATTGAGCTGTAGGAGGAGAAGAACTAGGTCTGTAGACTGTGAGTAAGGTGATAGGACCATGACGAGTTGCAATGCTCAGGCATAGAGCTTCTAACGTGGTCAGTGAATCGTCAAGAGCTATCTGCGAGACACGTAGTGAGGAACGAAAGAACACGATGATGCCTCCACCACAGGCCGATCGACCATCTGGATGTGGCGGTCGAGGGCGGTCACGCGATGAGAAACCAAACGGATCGCACGTAGAACTGGAACATCATCAGTGACACGGTGCCACCTTTCGGTGACGGCAAACACATCAAGCTGGTCCTCAAGAAGGGTCTGTGAGACGTAAGCAAACTTTTCGGATAGAGAATGAGCGTTCCAGGAGGCGAGTCGAAGACCAGAAGTAGGAGGAGACGGAGAAGGAAGTGGATTAGATGTAGTAAATGTCTGTTTACAGGATTGAGAAGCATCCTTCAGCAACGAGGCAGGACCAGTAGTAGCCGGCGTAGAGGTGATTGATAGCGAGGTCAGCAGCGAGGAAGATTGATCCAGCCTATCCAAACGTTTCAGTCGCTCTTGTCGACAATTGGCAGGACACCAGATCTGGAACCTGAACAGGATCTTCCGAAGAGCACGACACGGCCGGAAACTGTTTGAACAAACTGAAGTAGTGATGAGTATGTGATGCGTGAATTAAACAAAGGCCTATTACAGGCAAGGGTTGGAGTCGTAATTGGAGAAACAGACATCGACGTTGACTCCAGTGAAGATGTAGTCGTACATTAAGATGCCGACATCAAACGCAACACCGACACCGTCGGCGAAGACAGCGTCGGAACAGACATCGTTTATTAATAACGAAGATTTTGTGCACGATAATCAATAATCGTAAACAGCCTGAACATGTAAACAAAATGGCGTAACTTCTGTCGGAACGTCCAAATGACACAACAAACTTTGATGTGTCTCAAAACGGACGAGCAGATTATATTACGCTTTTAACTCCCGTTAAAATTTCAAAAATTTAATATTTGAATATCTATGTGAGATTAAAATATAACTTTTTTAGTATTCCAAGAAGTTTTGGCGTTTAAAGACACTCATTTTAAGCCGCCAAACATTTGTCAATGATGTTTCCCTACTCCTTATTCTATAAAACAAACTAATATATTGTTTATGCAGGTTCCTTTTCATCCCTTTGAAGACGAGAAGCCTATAACAGCAGTCATTTTAAGTTATCAGCGATGTGGATCTTCGTTTTTCGGAGACTTTTTTGGCAAGAATCCAGACATCTTTTACATGTTTGAACCGCTGGACGCACTTTACACAGCTCTGTACGGTACAAAGCAAGGGTGGAACGTTCCGTCAGATATAACGAATTACAAAAACGGATCAAGAAGGTTTATTTACGACTAACACACTTGACAGAATTTGTTATACATAATTATATATGTATACATATATATATATGGGTTAAATAGTTGTTAGTAGTTATATATATATATATATCTTCTTTTAATAAAACATATTGACAAACCGCAGCGAGTAACATAATGGAAAGGCAGACAAATCTAATGTATGGAGTACAGTTGCTGATGGGTACTTTACCGTTCGTTGAAAAACTTAAACTAGAGTATGTATGCTACCGTATTTTATAAAGAATTAAAACTTAAACTTTTCATTTGTATCAAATAACGATGTGTAACTTTGCATGATACAGTAAAGGCATTTATAATAAGTATGCATCGCGCCTTCAAGACATCAACTCAACTCATCCAAATCAAATCAAAAACTTTACTAATTTAACTTCATTCATTCATTCATTCATTTTTATTTATTGAAACCTTTGTGAACCAATATACAAACATAAACAAAGCAAACCACTAAATGCAAACAATAAATAGACAAACATAAACTCAACAAAGAAAATGTTAACAAATCATTGGAACGCAGGCAACAACGGGGCCCCAGAAGGGATAAGAATCCGCTAAAAGGAGGGACCCCAATTAGGAAGCAGTAAATAGGGACGGAACGGATAACTAAAAGTGTCTTAGAACAGACTACAAAACTGAAACTTGCAAAGGGAACAATATAAGGTCAAAACATATGACTCTTAACAACTAAACTTAACTGCTACTTAACTACTAACAACTATTTAACCCAATAGAGTGTTTAATTTATTTCTCATTGATTAAATAGCCTATGTGATCGCAGCATTTTTTAAATATGTGTAAATTTGGTCCCTGTTTAATATTTAGAGAAGGCGAGTTCCAGACTGCGGGGCCCATAAATCTTATAGCGAATCTACGAGAGTTAGAACGCGCCTGTACGCTACGATACGATCTAGAGTTTCTAGTATTATATGGATCGGAGCCTTGTTGGAAAAAGCACCTGTTTACAAACGTTCGGTAGGAGGTTGTGGTCAAAGCGAAAGAAGAAATCACATACCTGAAGCTTATTAATCTGACAAAACCTAAGAACCTGGAGGTAGGCAAATAATGGGCCAGTATGCGAGCCACGGGGAGCCCTAGCAATTATTCGCACCGCTCTCTTTTGTAGTAGTACTAATTTATTCATTTTTGAGGCATAGTTAGAGACCCGTACTAAATTGCAATACGTGAAGTAAGGGTATACTAATGAGTAATAAAGTTGAGAGCGAATACATTTAGGGAACAAATGAGATGCTCTGGACAAAATGCTAAATATTTTTGCTATTTTTGCAGAAATAAATTTAATGTGGTCAGTCCAGGTTAAATGCTGATCAACGTCTACGCCGAGGAACTTTGTCAAAACGACCTGGGATAAAGCTAACCCGTTAATTGAGTAATAAAGTTGAAAGCGAATAATCTCGAGCCACTTGGGGAGATTTCTTTTTATTGGATTTAGGATAAAAGAGGTTATTTCTAAATTTGAAGATAATTTATTTGCAGCAAACCATTCAGCAACCAACTGAAGTTCCGCATTAACAATTTTCGTTAGAGTCAAATAAGAAATGTGGGAATAGAAAGCGTTTGTGTCGTCCGCAAACAAAATAAACGTTAAAATGGAGGATGAATTAGGTAGATCGTTTATAAAAAGAAGAAAAAGGAGGGGTCCTAGATTTGAGCCCTGCGGGACACCATCCTTGACAAGACGCAGATCGGATAGTGTGCCGTTACAAGAAACACATTGATAACGATTTTCAAAATAACTTCTAAACCAATCAAGCTGCATGCCTCTGATAACGCAATTAGCTAATTTATTAAGGAGAATATTATGATTAACGGTGTCAAAGGCCTTAGCCAAGTCAAAGAATATACCGATAGAATATTCATTATTTTCAAAGGCTTGAGTTATTTTGTCATGCATACTTGTTAAAGGCATCAGAGGGGAGCGGCCCGACTGAAATCCGTGTTGGGAGTGGAAAAGAATATGCGACTTGTCAATGAATTTACCTATCCTGTCGTACATGACTTTCTCATAAAACTTTGAAAAGAAAGGAAGAATGGATATAGGCCGATAATTTGCTGGATTATCACTTTCACCCTTCTTAAATATCGGGACAACCTTAGCTATTTTATGGCCTGAGGGACTGTTCCATAGTTCAATGAGCAGTTAATAATTTAAGCTAATTGGGGGGGCTAATACAGCTATATGGGGATTAGCAATAGCTGGATCAATCCATCTACCCCGCTACTATGAGTTAAGCGCAGAGAACGACTTAGATTTATAATTTCTTCCGATGTAGTTGGAATAAGCCCAAAAGAATTAAATGAAGGAGAGCTCAAATATTGCGTAAAGGAGTGTCGCGAATTTGGCATTTTTTCAGCGAGAGAATGGACTATATCAGCAAAATATCTATTAAATTCATTTGCCATATCCACTGGAGTTTCATTCTTACTTCCATTAATTTTTAGTGACATATATTATTATATCGTTCCCCTAACTTTTTAATAGAACGGATGAGATTCCATGTTCTTTTTAAATTATGACAATTTTTACTAAATTCATACTCAGTAATTTCTTTCAGCAGCTAGTCTAATCGCTCTAAATTTATTCCTATATTTAGTAAATTTCCTTTTATTAGCAGAGGTAGGGTTTTTACATATTTTAAATAAAGGTTCGCTTTCTTTCTACTCGACTTATAAAGGCCTCTCGTCATCCATGGTTGTTTAAATCGTAATTTATCTTTACTCCCTCTACTCACTATGAGAAAAGCTTTATCATAGAGATCTTTTAATTGAATTAGAAATCGGTCATATGCACCATTAGCATCGCCACAGTCGCAAGCATCCATTACAGAGCTCCAGTCAGCATCTATAAAAACATCTGTGGCACCTTTATCATCATGGGGCGGAATCAATCGATGTGGCTTGAACAAAAATCGCATTCAGACATTACAATCCCTTGAGATCCAATTCAGTATTTCTGACGGAACTGTCAGTCAGCCGTTCCAATTGCTGCGCTATTGCTAGCACAGGCAGATCATGCTGGGAAAATTGGATCAGACTACGAAGCAAAATTATAACCTCATCTTATGACGCACCTTCTAAAACTGTTATGGTAGATTTCATGCTGTAGCGCTTTTCTGAGATTCCAAAATGTGCTATATAAAAAACATTGGATGCATGTGTACATACACGCATATATACTACTCACACACGTGCACGCAAATATATACACATGCACAAACGCATGCATACACTCGTGAACTTGCTGTCCGCTGGAAATGGCGTTACGCAAGTATAAGTCCAGTGCGTGGACCTTGCCAGCTCGAGAAACAAAATTTATAAAGCAGAGATAAAGTAAAAGAACATTTGGGTTGACAAGTGAAGGTCATTCTGCGGATGCATTTTGAATACTGTCGAATACCAACGCTCATATTTACTTCATTACTGTAATATCTTAGGTTAAATCTCTAATTGAAGGATGTCGTGCAATAACCAGGCAAGTCGACTTACCTGAAAATTGGGCAAGTTGGCTTAAAATGCTCATGACTCAGAGGCGCATCCTTGATGTAATTTCAGTTTGGTATCTTCAAAATTAAGCAAGTAGGCAAGGCAATATTGAGGTAATTTTACATACCTGACTTGAGAATGATCCCACTCGTGTGCCACGATTTCGCGCGTTAGTCAAATAAGTAAAGAAACCCGCACAGAAAATTGCAACATTGCACAGAAAATCGTGGCTACAGCCAAACCTCTCGACTGTGTGCAGTAGACATATAAATGAACAAACTTGATTCTTGATTCTTGCTCTCAGATTTTAAATTTCTTAATGTTGTGAAGAATTTGTTGCAAAAACTATGTTTGTAGATTTACCTTCTTCATGCACATTAAGCTCACAGTTCTCTAATGTTTATCATTTCCATGCATTATAAGGTCTGTTCACATTATTTGATTCTTGCTCCAAAACAAGTTTCCAGCACCACACGGAAGTTGCCGGACAATAACCTGGTTTGTTGTTCAATCTGCATATAATTAAGTAATTAGCAACGGCAGGACGTGTGGAATTGAGTTTCTGGTCACTTCATACTTTAAAAAAAATTTCATTATCTGTTTCCTGCACTGAACGGCAAGCTCGTGAAGATGGCAAAACATTCACACTCATTTTGTCGAAAACTGTGAAATTGCATGTACTTGGTTATTGCACAAAACCCTTCAATTTCCTTGTCGTGTTTTCTATTACTATGAACAATTTTAGTGCCATTCAAGTGGTTAGCAAATAAACTGTTTGTATTGGTTATATAGGGTACCTCCAGAAAGAGAAACGTTAGCTGTTTCCGAGTTTCTTCGTGCGATCCTTCTATGCAACATTGATAGTTTACCTACGGAATTGCTTGTTCATCGATATCTGTATAACAGCTTCTACCAAGACGATACCAATTACACTAGGTGTATCAAGAATCCAATTATACGAAACATGGTACTTAAATGTAATTCCTTCAGTCCCACGTCATATTGCGGACTCCGTTTCGGAGAGAAATCTGAAGATCGCTTAAGCGAATGTTATATGATGTTGAATGACGCAACTTATAGGAGGGAACGAATCGATATATTTTCCTTATTTCGCAAGTACTTAAGTTGCAGAAAGTCGCTGCGTAATGTAATCGACACGAGATGTGTGCATCTATTCAGGCAGTCTTGCGAAAGTCGGACCATACGAGCTGTGAAACTAGTACGATCAACAATGAAGAGCATGGAGCCTCTGTTACGTACTCTTCCTAACTTCCGGGTAATACACTTAGTGCGTGATCCACGGCCAGTCATGCTTTCCAGGCTGAAATTTGACTCAAGCGGACTTGGAGGCTACTCGCTTACTAGAAAAAATGGAAGCATCATGTCCAAAGAAGCAAAGCTGTTCTGTAGCACTGTCCTCAGAGATATCAGGCTAAGATTAGAGCTAGAGCAAAAACATCCTGGAAAAATATATCCAGTATTTTACGAAGATGTTGTGAAAAATGTGAAGAATTTTACTAAAGACATATACAGGTTCGTTAATTCTGCGAATCCTATTGGAACCAGCTGGTGGCAAAAACGGATCGGATCCAGATCAGGAAACAAAACGATTAGTATTTCTACTAAATGGAAACGATTCCTGACTTTTAAGGAAAACAAGGAAATTGTTAATAACTGCAGGGAATTTTTCAGCATTACCAATTACAGCCAATCGTAGTAACTAAATGTTCTGACCGAAATGTTAACAAACACGGAGCAGTCTCTGGCTCAGTAATGTTGTTGGCATGACAATTGTAAATAGTGTTACTTCTGTTTCAATTATCAGTGATGTTGTTTGGTAATCAACCTTTAAGTTGTTGAGATCAGGCCCGTAGCCAGTAAGAGGCAAGACGAGGCGAGTGCCTCGGCGTAATTCTCAAGACGAGGCAAGACGAGGCATGCCTCGTCGTACTTCGACATGAGAATTAAAACAAATATCATGTAAAGAGTAATTAGATTATGGCATCTTCTAAAAAAGGTCATCATAAATTTTGGCGGAACTCAGAAAGAAAATTTTCCGGGAAGTCTTGCCTTTCGGGCGCACGAACCCCACTGATGTTAGTTTACATTAAAGTACAGTCGGGGAAGACTTTGTCCCAGTAGTCCAAATCTGTTAAAAATTTTAACAGATTTAATATGCACTGAGGTAAGGATATGAAAGCGGAGGTCAAAGAACGGGAATGGGAGGGGGATTTGCCTCGTCTTGAATTTGAGTCTGGCTACGGGCCTGGTTGAGATAACCAATTTTTATAAACTATATGTTATGAATAAAACACAAGAAGGGAGAATTATAGACTGTCTTTGTGCCACTCTTTTTAATTTTACTATTTCAAATCGATCGACGTGCCCTTTACCTAACCCAATCATAGCCCGAGTATATTCCTAGTAAAGTTCTAAGTTAAGATTACAGCAAAACGTTTCTATTCACACAATGGTTGGATATAATTACGCTGTCCATTCATGCTTGAGAGAAGAGATACTGTAACTCAGCCATACCTATCTATCTTTCTTTAACAAGCCAAAACTGAAATTAGGTTATAGAATATAAAGGCACGGATACCCTACTTTAGAGGGACTAACATTCCTTCAGGGTTTCCCTTTTAGTACCCTGGTTTCTTATTATTCAATTTATGTTGTTATGTGAATTATACTGCTTTTATGTTTTGGATTGCAATAAACTGATTTCATTGATTGATTGATTGAGCTCTACCCTCTTCAGGGTTAGGGTTAGGGTTTGGGTTAGGGTTATATATGGGTTAGGGGTTAGGATTAGGGCTTAGGGTTTGGGTTAGAGTTAGGGTTACTGTTAGGGAAAGAGTTAGGGATAGCGTTAGAGTTAGATGTTAGGATTAGGGCTTAGGGTTTGGGTTAGAGTTAGGGTTAGTGTTCTTTCATTCATTCATTCGGGAATTTATATAGCGCCCCTTCAAAGAAACTACTCAGAGGCACTTCCGACCCAACGCGCCCAAAAGAACAGTTTTGAGTTTAGTCAGGAAAGTTTCAGGCAGACTCCCAGGGTGTAGACGCAGCTCTAGAGGAAGACCATTCCAGATCATAGGGCCTGCCACAGAAAAAGCTCGGTTCTGCATTGTTGCAGTACGAGCAAAGGAACCATAAGAACTCCTTTTTCTGCGGAGCGTAGAGGCGACGCCCTGGGACAACCGACATCAAACAAGCAGAGCTCACGGAGGTAAGTTGGGACGAGGCCCTGGAGACAGCGCAAAACCAAGGCAGCTACCCTGTACTCGATGCGCTGGCAGATAGGGAGCCAGATAGGGACCTCCAGCATGTAGCTGGAGACGTGTCCATACTTTGGAATTTGCCCAATGAGTCGCGCTGCAGAGCGCAAGACTCGGTCCAAGAATGCTATGCGGCTAGATGGGAGGCCAAAGTAGAGCGACGAACAATAGTCAAGACGAGCTGTGATGAAATAATGCACTAGAGTAAGTTTGGCAGCAGACGTAAGCGAGCGAGTAACAGTACGAAGCTGGCGCAGCTGGTAATAGCAGTCCCAAGCAAGACGATGAAGATGTGGAATAAAAGTGAGCTCTTGGTCCAGCTGGACGCCGAGGTCACGAACCGTGGTTGAAAAGGCATAATGAGGGAATTCAGACGTAAGAGTAGTAAAGTCAAGTTTAGCAACCTGTTTCCGAGTGCCTAACCAGATGAATTTAGTCTTGGACGGGTTCAAGCGCAGTCGATTAGACGACATCCACGCTTCTAGAGCATCCATAGTCCCGCTCATGACCCGAACTGCAGAGATTGCGTTGGATGGTAGGCAGTGAGTGTACGCTTGCACGTCGTCAGCATATAGCTGACCTAAAACCGCATGCGCCTTCAAAAGTTGAGCAACACCTGATGTGTAGATAATATATAGGATTAGGGTTAGGTTTAGGTTTAGGTTTAGGAACAAAACAAAGAAGAAAGCACTGGCTCAATCCGTTCTTCGTCTTCATCCTTCTACTTCCTGTTGTGGAGGTTGATGCCATGCGGTTCGTAGGTGAAGAGTTGTTGCTGCCGGTGTGCTTCTTTCCGGAGTATGAGACTTCTTAATTTCTTATCATCATTTCTACTAGAAGAAAACTCAGCAGCAGAAACCATGTCTATTGGAGTTATTGTTATGCTAGAGATGGAGTGGCCAGGTAGGTTGAAGTGGTTTGCTATTGGGGTGTCCTTACGGGTAGAAATATTGGATCTATGGTCAGTAAATCTATCACTAAGCATCCTTTGAGTTTCCCCCACGTATTGTTTATTACACACAGTACACGTTATTAA
>JACEVL010002597.1:0-16737 GCA_020284085.1 Aporrectodea caliginosa
ACTGACATTTTCAAGTCATAAATGAATATATGCGCATAGCATAATTGAAGGCTAGCAGTAAGCAATTGCACATCGCTTTTTACGTGTGATTTTGATTTCTGAATTATATTCCGTTTCGTGGACGATCTCAGCAGCGACAGCATTTATTGATCGGATCAGCGACTAAACAAAGCACGTAACAAGCAAAATATTTGAATCCGAGACGTAATCACAGCTGGTTATATCGATTTTTATTTCTTAGAAAATTTTAGCTTAATACTTCATACATTTTCAATTGCAGTGTACACCATGAGTTCGGTCTGGGAGATCCATCAATCTTTTTGCTTTCCGAGGAATGCGGTCAAGGTAAAGGACCTAATCTACGTACTATGTGAAATACACAACGAAGGAATTCCAGAAGATTTGCCATATGCTCTCCTCGCTTACGAAGATAATATTCCGTACGATCTTCTTATGATAACGATTACAGAAGACATTGTATATCCAGAAAACATGGTCGCCATTGAGAACACGATCACTTTATACGTTCATGACAGTACGTGCAACTGCATCTGGAAGATAGACACGGTTAACAATAAATTTGAGAAATGGATGTCGGAAGTAGGCGACTGGACCAGTGTGTCAGTAGCCAATGATGATCATTTACTGGTGCTGAAGTACTTTAAAAAAGACCCGCAGTATCTAGAGATTTACGATCAAGACGCGAAACTTGTAAGAAGGATCTCACTTTCCAACGACTTCAAAGGTCCATTCAGTGCCATTCAGAAACTAGATGGAGAATTCATCGTCAGCCACTACTTTAAGGAGAGCACTGGAGCTTGTGTAAGTTTCTTAAGCGCTGATGGACAAATTATCAGTCAGTTTAGGCTTAAAGAAGCAGCTGGTTACACGGAGATGCGAGACTTTTTCGATTGGGAAAACGGCAATTTCTTTCAAACTGAAATGATCAGTGGGAAAGTATACTTTGAAGACAGGGATACTAGAGACTGGATCCCGACTGATCTTAGTCTCACCATCAGCAACGACTCAGAAGGAAGCTCTCGAAAGATTTTAAGTTTTCGAAACACTGATGGGCGCATTATCAAAAAGTGTGCGTTCGTTGCAGATATATATGTGGATCCTGTGCTATTGTTTTGGGATACGGAAGACGATTATCTTTTGGCATTTGGAACTATCTTATATTTCTCTGATGACATACATCTATTTGACACCAAAACCCTAAAGTGGAGTAATTTGGCTCAATTACCGAAATATGCAAGGTATTACGACACAAAGAAAAAGCAGTTAATTACCAATCAACATCATGTGCATATTTGGGGATTCAACAGAAACTAACTTATGAGGCAACTATAAAATACAAAGCATATGCGAATTCTTTAGACTCGACTTATGAGAACGCATAGTTAATAACTTCTATCTTATTCACGCCGACACTTGATTACAGAAGTGCCTACCGATATTCTAGCTGCATTAAACTATTTTAGGTCAGCTGATACAAGTTTCCTTAAGAAAGCCCCAATGATTTGTTATTCGTCCAAATGTTTAGCATTGCCATCAGACATTAGAGATAAGTTTTTTAATTTTATGCTTAAGTAGTCTTTTGGTTTTCTCGAAATGTATGCTGATACTGAAAAATATGTTCTGACGTGAATTATCTGCTGTTAGTGAGAAAAAAAGCGATTGTAACTAAAGTGAATGCTGCCCTCCAAAGCCAAAACGCAGTAACTCGAAAAATAATTTTTTTCACTTTTTTACATTTTTCCGCTTAAGATGTAACTATCTTCGTGTTAAAAAATTGTCGAAGCTGTATTTCACTGGTTTCCGAGATTTAGTGTTGCCAAAACGCAGCAAGTCGGATATTTTTCACTCGATGCCAAGCCAAAACATAGTACTGCGTTATAACCACAGTATTCTGCTGCTCCTACAAACGAAAACCAAGCCAAAACGCAGTGCTGCGTTATGGCTTAGTAATAAGTCATCGTTTAGGCATTCTGTTTCCGGTTTTGTTTACAATTAATGAGCGTGAAACAAATTTATCAATCCGAATTAATCTGAAGTAAGTTATATAAAGCGTTTTTAATTGTAAAAGTTTTTAATTGTTGCAGTCGTGAATTATAATTACAGATTGTAAAACAGTCTGTTAATTAATATTTTCTATATTTTTACACGATGCTTGTATCACGGTTACTTGGGTTTGACTAATACACGGAAGGGACAGGTGGTTACTGAATTACTAGGTTTTTCTTTTACATGAAGTTTTAAGATATTTTACTCTAAGTAGTAGCCTAAGTCGAATTGTAGGCATGTTAAGTCATAAATTCAGACGCCAATATCGCTTGATCAATTTAAAATTTAGGTATCCATGTCGAACTTCACATGTAGGCCCTATTAATTATACAAAGAGCATTAAGGCACTCTTCTCCAAGAACCATTGGTTTAAATTCCCTGCTTGTTTATCAATAACTGAATGAGATATTTCGCTAAGAGATTTATGGTATGGAAGTTGTGACGAAGAGATTTTTAAATTAGGTCTATACCATTTGAACTAGATAAGATGTTTGAAAAATGTCTTAGGCTACACTATATTTTGCTCAAATTTATTGCAGCCTTCAATGTTCTTTATTATAAAGGATAGATTGTAGCCTAACAGGAGAGCTGCCAAAATTTTCAGTCTGGCTTTAGAAAAGTGTGGACGAAAAGGCAAGGTCAGAAAACCGGGAAAAAGCTCTCACAAGCTTAAAAAACAGAAAATTACTTCTACCACAAATTACCCACGTCAACGTTCGACGATATAATATGCTTTTCAAAGTGAAAAAGTACCAAGAGTTTCTGAATACACCTCACTTTTAAGTTTGGGGAGTTAAGTTACCTAAAGTGACCTCTAAATGTGGAATGTTCAATTGTTTGTTTCAAATTAATTTTTTCAATGAATTTGATAAAACATTATTTTCGAAAACATTGTATTCTATCTGTAAATATCTGTAAAGCAACAGTGAATGACTATTATAATTTCCATGACAAAATCTAGTTAGAGTCCAATTTTTATAGCTAAAGTCAATATTTTTTACAATAATTTTTTACTAATTGAAGTTCAAATTGAAATTGATGTTCAAGTTGTTCAAGTTAAAACAAAGGCAGTTAATAATAATATAAGTTATAGAGTTCAATCCTTATTACCATTTCACGCTGAATAAAATTGATAAGCCCAAACGCAGTAATGTGTTTGGCTAGTTCAATTCCCATGAAAATGGGAATTTCATGCAAAGCCAAAACGCAGTACAAACGATTTTTGAGTATTTTTATCGAAAATCACTAATATTATAAAAAATTTATTTCAACAATAAAATACCCACAATTTAATACATTTTATGGTGTAAATTGTTTTTGGATTGAATAGATAAATTCCGAGATTTTTCTAATAAACTTTCAAATCAACTTTGTGCAAAATATTGGTTTTCCGAGTTACTGCGTTTTGGCTTTTGAGGGCAGAATGCTTCTCAGTGCCAGCTCTATCTAATGATATCGATTGTTAACCAATCTTAGCAGTGGCCATTGCTACAACTGAGCCATGTCGAATCTATTATATTTGTGTAAGCACACATAGATGAAATGGTTCTACAGCAGCTTGATTCCAAGCGAATTCAAAGGTTCATCCGATGCAGTCGAGAAGCCAAATGTGGATTTATCGTCAGCCACTACTTTAAAGAGAACAGCAATAATTTGGGTAAATTTCTTTAGCGCTGATGGTCAAATCAGTCAGTTTAAGCTCAAGCAAACAGTGTTCTTCGATGCATGATCTTTTGCGGCTGAAATGTTCAGTGGGTAATGAACGTTTGTATTATGTTTGACCAGAGTATTGGGGACTTGTACCTAAATGATCTTAGTGTCATCATTATTATCACTGCTTTCGAAAACATTACCACAGAAAAAAAGTAGATCTTTTTTATTCGTCGACAAAATTGGGGAAATTTTGGCAGTGATAATCACCAATGGCAGTCATGAACTTGAAGTCTTGGCGACATTTCTTAGACCCAACTTATGAGCATTTATGGTCAGTCACCTTTACTTGCAATCTTATACTTACATACAGCATCTCGTTTCATGGTTTTGACAGCTGTTCTGGTTGCTTTAATATATCTGAACTCAGCTGATGTTTATCTTCTTGATTTTAAATGCAGAGGTTACGCACATCATCAGACAAACGAAGCAGAAGGTTATTCCCGGCAAATATTTACGTAAACTGAGTTCTTGTCATAAATGTTTGTTAATTAAGTGAACATCCAGGAGGATCGTGTCCAACAGTAGATGTACTTTGAAGGTATAATTTTTAATAATATTGGTATTTTATATTTAACCGTGTGCTTGTATCAGTATCATGCCATAACAAATATAGAATTAAATGGTTCTTTTGCGATCATGTTATTCCAACTGTAAAATCGTTACACACCCGACTCAGAACGTCGTTAGATGTAAATGGTGAACTCATAGAATGGCTCACCTACTTCTTGGATGAACGTGTAGCAATGTTGTCAATCAGCTCTTAAAAAATTCGGTTCATGAACCACTTCCATTCGGAATGTCTCTGCTAAAGTACTTGCCTGGAAGTTATCCATCGCCCGAGGCTGAATTCGACTGCGAGATGAAGTTTTATGTGGCTTGGATAGCGGGCTTGTTACAAGACTGGGAATAATAACTTACCGTCTATGCACGAGGATTTAACTACCGGACATCGCCTTTACTCACTGAAGCAAATAGTCTGGTTAAGAAGGGACAGCCAATATTGTCCTCTAACCCAAAACCTCTAGCGTAACCAAATATTTTGGTCGTTTATTTTTGTCTCATATTTGTGTATTATATTTTCTCCTATGTGCTTGTCTTATACCTTTCAGCGCTTCTGAGAGACTCTTACGTGGCGCTTTATGAATGTCTAGTTAAATTACATTACCTTTGTTCTTAATTTTTCATATTTTATCACATATATTTTTGTCTTATATTTTTTATTTGCCTTTTTATCTTATATTTTGTCTTTTTTTTGTCTTCTACTTTTGTCTTATATTTTCTGGCTTCTATTTTTGGCTTTGTTTCGCCACAAAGTTTTTTGTTTGGGGCAACTTGTAACAATAGTGATGTAGCTGTTGGTGCTGTCCTGACGCAATGTGACGCATGTAGTGAAGACAATAAATACTTCATACTCGGAGTAAAGTTTCAGTGTGTGCCTTTGATATGTCAAATTACATTATACAAAAAAGATATTAGTCTCTTTGGTAACAAATATGATCCTTAAATAAGATTAACTAAATTTAAATGCCTTTAGAAGTAATTACATGACTATTTTATCGTCATGTGAAAATAATGCACAGTGAACTAAAAGAGTAAGCAGTGGCGGGCCCACGCAAACACGTGGACCTTGTCATCGGATTCCTGTCGACCGATGACAGACGTCAGCGATATTCAGAGGCTCTGTATAAGTTAGGGAAGAAGAGATATAAAGTAATGAGTAGCAATATATAAACAGATAGAGAGGGGAAGAGGTACTAATGAGAGGCAGTGAAAGAAAGAAAAGTGATGAAAAGATGCAATGATAAGAGGTAGGGCAAGGAAGAAAAGAGGGATATATGGAACGAAGAGCTAGGGAAGAAGAGATGGAAGGAGACGAGTAAAAGGAGTGAAAAAGATACAGATGATAAGAAGGACTGATTAGAGGTAGGGAAAGGATGAAACGAAGAATGCATTGATTCGGAAACTCACGCAGACATTTGAGGAATCAGTGGAAGGAAAGGATGAAGGAAGGGAAAAGGGACACTAAGAAGAGAGGAAGATATGGATGGTCGGAGGGACGAAGTGAGGTAAAGATGGAATGAACGGCGAAAGTGTGGAAGTGAGAATGGCACAGCAGTTGTCTTTTGCTTACGGTAACAAACTAAATTTTCATGTTCGATTTTGAATAATTTAATCATTTCTATGCTTTCCCAGTTAAGAATGTTACGCCACGAGAACCAGCTTGTGGCTGCTCGCGGGATGTTGCCTAGGTCTGCTAATTCTTCGCAGTTTTCGCTCGCTACTTTATCCGCTGAGTCGGCTTTTTCGGATACATTGGATTGTTTTCGACCGTGGATTATACAGTGTTGATCAATTCCTGGATTTTCGGGTAGTTTCATCGCAATTTGCGTAGTTTTAGTCGGATTTTCTCGACGCGTTAAATCAGTGTTCGTCGATGCGTGACGCTCGATTCGGGTCTGGATTGTTGTTATCGTTACGCTTCACTGGCCCTGGGCCTGACATTGTTCTACGTCGTCGTGTTAGTGAACTGGGATTGCGGCGCCGTACACGCGGCCGCCGTGCAGGCCTGCACTGCGTACGCTCCAGATGCCCGCATGTGCTGACTTCAACGGTTCTTGGCTCCGTACCGGTGATTACAGGCAACCGGCCGCTTCGTCATCGGGCCGTCAGCCATGTTGCTGATTCTGCTTCGGTGCCGCCGTCATCAGTCACTTCTTCTCGTTCCCCGGTTGAGGCTGCTCGTCACGCTACCGATTGCCTGATCCGACCAGCCTTGCAGCGTCATGTCTTTCATCAGACTCGTCAACTCAGATGCGCCACGCTCAACGTCCGATCTCTCGCCAACAAGGTTGACGTGGTCGGTCAGTGTTGGCGTGACGCTGGATTGGATATTCTCGGTCTGACGGAGACCTGGCATGAAGACGCTGACGATGTCGCTCTTCGGCGTCTGAGGTCCACTGGCCTGCAGATGCTGGAACGGGCTCGTCCTGTTCGGCCGGGGGCGAGAACCGACGACATCTTCTATCAGAATCATGGCGGCGTCGCAGTGATCGCGTCTGCTGCTGTCAGGCTGTCGAAGATCACCGCTCCGTTCGAGTCGATCACCTTCGAGCATCTCATCGCCAGGGTGACCGTTTCCGGAAACTCGTTCTTCTTCGTGGTGGTCTACCGCCCTGGTTCAGCCGCGGTGACCGCCGCCTTCTTCGACGAGTTTCGCCGGCTGCTTGAGTTCCTGTCATCGTTCGCAATGCCTTATGTCATCACCGGCGATCTTAACATCCGTTTTGACCGTCCTGATGATCCGACTACGCTGCGCGCGACCGAGCTGCTTGAAATGTATGGAGCCGTGCAGAGTGTGACAAGTGCGACTCACGATCGCGGGGGCATCCTTGACGTCGTCGTCACAAGAGCTGACGAGATTCCGTCGGCGGTTGACGTCATCACTGTTCCTGGGGTGCGTCTGACCATCGGCTGGTGACCTGGCCTTTCCTCGCTGCCCCGGCAGAGACACCCGTCTACAGAACCCAGCATCGCAGGTCCTGGCGGCAGTTCGACATCGAGCGCTTCAGATCTGACCTCGCTGCCTCCTGCCTCTGTGACGGCATGCTGGGTCCTACTTCGTGTGACGATGCTTCCGTGGCGGTCCTGCGGTTCGACGAGGTCGTCACGGCCCTACTCGACGCCCATGCGCCGATGGCTGACATCACTTGCCGTGTGAGGGCCTCGTCTGATAAGTGGTACGACTCTGAGTGTCGTTCTGCGAAACGTCATGCTAGACGGTTCGAGCGTCGCTACAAAAAGACACGTTCAGCGACGGCTCGTGAGTGCTGGGTGGAGTCGTTAGGATCGATGCATCGGCTCGTCCAGTCCAAAAGGGGATGCTACTGGAGATCAAAAGTAGACACTCGACTAGATCCGGCATCTCTTTGGCGCGCGATTAACGATGGTCTGGGGAGGAAGGGAGATGGCGCCCCGAGTCCGGCTCCTGGACTCTCTGCCGAGGCCTTCGCCGACTTCTTCGATCAGAAAGTCTCTGATGTCAGGTCGGCCACCGATGGCGCGCCACCACCGGTGTTCCGTGACATCCAGACGGCTGATCGATTCCTGTCATTCGCGCCTGTAACATCCGATGTCGTATGCCGGATGGTCAACGAAGCTGTCGACAAATACTCCATGAAGGATCCCATGCCGACGTGGCTGCTCAAGTCCTGCATCGATCTGCTCGCTCCTTATATCGCGTCAGTCTTCAACACATCGCTGTCCTCCGGCGCCTTTCCGACGTGTTATAAGGACGCGTACGTCACTCCTCGCCTGAAGAAAGCGACGCTTTCCCCCTGCGAACTCTCCAGCTACCGACCGATCTTCAACCTCTCATTCCTGTCGAAGCTTCTCGAGCGCGTCGTTAGCGTCCAGCTAACCGATTACCTGTCGTCGGCCGGCCTTCTGCCGGTCCATCAGTCGGCCTACCGGAAGTACCACTCGACCGAGACCGCTCTCCTAAAGGTGGTAACTGACCTCACGGAGGCGATCGAGGCGGGCGACTACGCTCTGCTTGGTCTGCTTGACCTCTCGGCCGCCTTCGACACGGTAGACCACGATGTTCTGGTGGAGCGCTTGTCGAGGACGTACGGGATCCGCTCGGCCGCGCTTGACTGGCTTCGCTCCTATCTCTGCGATCGCCGACAGACGGTCCTCTTCGACGGGGTCCTTTCTACCGTCCGCTCCCTCTCCTGCGGCGTTCCTCAGGGCTCCGTGCTTGGGCCGCTGCTGTTCCTGCTCTACACCGCCGACCTGGGTGAGCTTGCTGCCAGTCTCGGCCTATCATCACATTTCTATGCCGACGACTCTCAGCTCTACACGTGGGGACCTCCATCGACAGTCGAACAGCAGCGGCGACGAATGGAGCTCGGTATTGAGCGGATCGCTGAATGGATGCGGTCCAACAGATTGCGACTCAACCCAGAGAAGACGGACTTTCTGTGGTGCGCGACTAGCAGACGGTGTCTCCATCTCGACACCGACGCGCTGAATGTCTGCGGGGCCCCGATACGGCCCTCGACCTCTGTGCGTAATCTCGGCGTCCTGCTGGAGTCTGATCTGTCCATGAGGCGCCACGTCGCGTGGACCGTCGGCTCTTGCTTTCGCCAGCTCCGTCTCATCAGGAGCTGCATCAAGTCCTTACCTTTTGAGGCTGCGAGAGCGGCCGTCGCCGCCTTCGTCGCTTCCAAAGTGGACCGTTGTAACAGCCTGCTGGCCGGCGCGCCTGCGTGTCTCTTGGACGGACTCCAGTCGGTTCTCAATGCCGCGGCGAGGCTCATCTGCAATAGGAGGAAGTACGACCACATCACGCCGCTCCTCCGCGATGTCCTCCATTGGCTGCCTGTTCCGTTCCGCATCGAGTTCAAGCTCTGTCTGCTTGTCTTTAAATCACTACACGGAGCTGCGCCCGAGTACCTGCGCGATTGCTGCACTGGGACTCATTCCTCCGCGTCCGGGCTCCGGCTCCGATCGCTTGCGAAGATTGATCTCCGTGTGCGGAGGATGAGGACGCGCTTCGGTGATCGTGCTTTCTCGGCCGCCGGTCCTCGATGCTGGAACAGACTTCCTCCTGCTATCCGATTGACCGACTCATTGGACTCTTTTAAATCCATGCTAAAATCACATTTGTTCGCCAGGGCTTATCCCGACTGTTGTTAGTTGTCTTGTAAGGCGCCCTTGTAACGGCATGGCCGTGTTACGGCGCCATAGAAATTGTCGTAATTATTATTATTATTATTATCACGATAGAGAACTCCGGAATGTTCGTAAGTTTCCTGAGCTGGTCTAATTATTCTTGGACACAGAGCCTGTGATTTATTAGTCATGCAAGCTTTTCTTTGTTTTCTCAAATACTTGCTAAGTTCTTTAAAGTCTATAAAATCTCTGAAATGTCTGTCAGTGGAGGGAACATCAAAGAACAACATGTCTAAGAGAGGATGTATTCATTCTGAGAATTTATATGGCGCCTCTTCAAGATATCTACTCAGAGGTGCTCTCTGCGCTAGCCTATTATGATATTAAGTGTAATTACAAACGAAAATATTTGATCAATTAGCAAAACAATGCACAGTATAGCTCAAAGAGTCACCAGTGGCAGGCCCACGTACAAACGTGGAACCAACCAATGATTCTATTGTCTAATGATGTTGAATGTTTACGCTCCAACAAGAGCTAATCATACGAACATGACACATGCTAGAAGAGAGATTAATCTGAGCAGTCTAGTACTGGAGATGGTCTATTCTTAGAACAGAATAATCCTTCTCTTACCTGCAACAGTCGTTCCCTTCAACGAAGTCTTTCCTACTAAGTGGTTTTTCGTTGGATGAGAGATCCTTTCACCACTCAACAAGCTCTGTGTTCAAGAATATTAACGTCAACTCCGGAAACTTACGAACATTCCAGAGTTCTACCGCCATTGGTATGCGACACTGGACGTTCTCGGTTTTCCTGGGACAGAGTCGACCTTTGAGAAGTCTCAGTATCTTTCTGCTTTACTCAAAATCAATGTATACTGGGCGACGCGTCCTCCCAATATCAAAATAATCGCGCTCCATTTTCCGTGCATGAAAGACTGCAACTCAAAAACCTAACCCTAAGCAGACTAGGAACGTGGATTGCCTCTCTATCTGTCTGTTCTGTTCAGTCGCCTATGTCAATTCCTTCTCAACTTAAGACTCTCTTATCCATCGTAGGCTGCCTGTCTGTCTTACGGAATGATCTTCCGAATAATTTATTTATTACGACTTGGTTTTAGTGTGCCCTCGATTAATGCCTTGTGCATTGGACATCGGCGGAATAGAAATTATAAATTGCAATTAAAATTTATTCGGTCCAGTCGACATATTAGATCGATTTTCGTTTCCAACCATTAAATTCGTGTTTTTGTTTCGTAACGCTGTTTTACCGCAACGCCATTGTATTTCTGACAATTTCTCACGTTCAGCTGTTTACAATAGCATTCGATCAGCAGTGCGACAAAATGATCTCTATCTAGCCAGACCTGTAGGCTGGATATCGATTATTTGGATCCAGGCTTAAACGACTATATGCGGCATCTGTTGACTTTGACAGAAATATTTTATTTACACAGTTCTGGTTCTCACCGTCCGTATGGCATAATTTGCTGTGTGTCTCATCGAATACTTAATATTGGTTGGCTAGTTGCTGGTTAACGACACTGTGTGATCACAAAGATGATTAGCATCGCCCTTTTTTTTCTCCAGGCGTGGGTCTGGCTCTCTTAGAGTACGGACAGTGGCGGAGTTAAATCTTTAGAAATTTACAAATTTAAAGCGAGACGAAACGCGTAAGGTTCGTTTTTAGGTCAATCGTCCATCCTCCATATATTTTCAGTTTTCGAGAACTGCTTTTAGACGTATAGTGCAACTGAATACCATATCAATTTGTTAATATTAGCCGAAACAAGTGAAGACATTGTTCTTGGTTTTCGTACAGTCTTTCCGTCTTGGAATCTAACATCGCTCTCTGTGTCTCTCTGTATCTCTCTCTGTATCTCTCTCTGTCTGTCTGTGTCTGTGTCTGTCTCTGTCTCTCTCTCTCTCGTCTCTCTCTGTCTCTGTCTCTCTCTGTCTCTGTCTCTGTCTCTGTATCTCTGTCTCTCTCTGTCTCTCTCTCTCTCTGTCTCTCTGTCTCTCTCTGTCTCTGTCTCTGTCTCTCCGCCTCTCTCTCTGTCTCTCTGTCTCTCTGTCTCTCTCTCTCTTTCTCTCTCTCTCTCTCTCTCTCTCTCTCTCTCTCTCTCTCTCTCTCTCTCTCTCTGATCTGGCCACAAGCAACTTTCTCTCTCACACATACACACACATACACACACGCTGGCTCGATCATACTTTGGCGTCATATATATATATACGTACATATATATGTATATTAATAGGCCTATATATACATATATATCTCTCTATCTATTCTTCCGTCCCTCCTATAATATCTGTATCTACCCTCTCTTTGTCTCTGTCTCTCTATGTCTCTGTTTCTCTATGTCTGTCTGACTCTCTCTGTTCTTCTCTGTAGCCTATTATAGCCTTATATCTTTCACATACACAAACACACGCTCACTCTACCTCTCTCCCCCTCTCCTTCTCCGTATCTTCCTTCGTATCTCCCTCTCCTCTCCTTTCTACTATCTCTATATCTCTATAGTTCTGTCTCTCACTCTTACTCACTATCACTAAATCACTCTCTCTCTCACTCTTTCATTCTCTCTCTCACTCTCAGATTCTCTCTCATTTACTCTCTAATTTTCTCCGTCTTTTGCTGTCTGTTCGTTCCCTTCTCTTTCCATGCATCTATCTGTCCCGTTCTGTCAGTCTTTTCATCCGTCTCTTTGACTGCCCGTCTCTGCTTTATCTTCCATTGCTTCGACTCTTATCCTTGAACAGACGAATCATTGTATGGCTGTTGCTTGGAGGAGAGAGGGAGTGACATGGGTGTGTCTTCTGTCATCTTCCCTTGTGTCGACTATTAATTGAAGAAGAAGAAGAAGAAGAAGAAGAGTAGTCATCTAAGCTAGCCCTCAGGCAGTCATGGGTATGAAGTGTTAGCGACTTCATTTTCTTGGCCTCGTCATATGATGGCGGGTGGACAGTCCTATTTCTGGCCGTCACATCGTTCCACTGGCAATGTACGGTCAGCGTACTCATTATAACTGAGTTGGATAGGGTCGCACGTGGAACAGAAGTCTCGAACCAAAGTTTTGCCCTGGTGAAGAATTGAACCCCGAACTCTCAATTGACAGTTCAACACGTTAAACACTACACAATCAGACAGGAGACTCTCAATAAATAACACATACAATACATGCTAAAAATACATATTAAGACTTCTATATTATAGAAGTCCACGTCTACCATTCTAGACATACGCTCAGTTTTCGAGACCACCCAGCTGATATTTTAACTCAATGTCACATTGTTTTGGCCGGCAAGAGTCTTTCATCCTGCGACATGCTATCGGCTTAAACAGATAATGCTATAGTTCCGGTTTTACATCAAGTTTCGCACATTTCGAAATCATAATAGCAACTTGTGTGGTCTCAACTGCATTCCTATCAAACGTCTCTTAGAGTGCACCGGAAAATTATATCTATGTAGGTATCGGACCAACGCTATATGACCACATAAAGAAATGTAGGAAACGATTACGCTATGCCATCTATATCTGATATAGCTCATAGTGAGGGCTGTTAGACCGAAAATTTAAGCGGATGGGGACCGACTGGACAAAAGCACCAAACTTTTTGTGTACTTAGGTTTGGTCATATGGTAATAGTTTTTGGTAGGATCCACGCGATCCGACCACGGGGTCACCCCTCAAAAATGCATTTTAACCAAGATGGCGGCCAATAATGGCGCCAACACAGAAAACAGTATATATCAGGTCATAGGTAAGCTACAAAAACAAACGAAGTATCAAATTTAACATTATCAAGGTCAAGGAATCGATTTATCGTAGTGGCAATAGTGTCCGAATGCTGCTATCCAAGATGGCGTCCAATATGGCCGCCAAAACACAAAATATGTCTATATCAGGTCAGAGGTAAGCTACAATAACAAAATAATGAAGTGTCAAATATAATATTTTCAAGGTCAAGGAATCCATTTATCATAGTGGCAATAGTGTCCGAATGTTACTATCCAAGATGGCGGTCAATATGGCCGCCAAAACACAAAATATGTATATATCAGGCCAGAGGTAAGCTACAATAGCATATGAAGTGTCGAATATTATATTTTCAAGCTCAATGAATCGATTTATCGTAGTGGCATTAGTGTCCGAATGTTACTATCCAAGATGGCGGTCAATATGGCCGCCAAAACCTAAAAATATGTATATATATCAGGCCAGAGGTAAGCTACAATAACAAATGAAGTGTCGAATATAATATTTTCCAGGTCAAGGAATCGATTTATCGTAGTGACAATAGTGTCCGAATGTTACTATCCAAGATGGCGTCCAATATAGAGTTCACGAGTGCTGAGCTACGAATGCTCAATTTAATCGCGCCAAAAAGTGCGAGCTCGATCCTGTATCCAGTCGTGCAGCTAGATGGGCTGGATTCAAGTGATTAAGCAAATTACCGCCTGATTGCAAATGTGACATTTCCTTCAAAGGTCCTGGAAAGCATTGTTGCTATTGTTTATCTAGATATAAATGGTTTGCTTTCCTCCTAGCAGTCTGGCCTTAAGAAGAATCACTCTATGGAGACTCTCCAAAACGCCTCAGGACTGTCTGACCTCTATGGCGCCATAGATGTCGGACATCTCTCTCTCTCCTGACCATCTTCCATGTCAGCTCAGCTTTTGACTCTCTTGACCATAATACTTTTGACTCCTTCAACGCCTTTCTGCTTCTTTTGGGCTGACAGACAAACCGCTAGAGTGTCTTCGATCCTTTCTGTCAGAGCTCACTAATCATGTAGTCTTTGGCTCGTATATGTCCAGCTGGGTTCTAGCCCCTTTTGGTGTCCCATAGGTTTTAGTGCTGGGCCCGATGCTTTATATTATCTAATCGTCTGGTATTGGGGTCTTGCTGGCGTCATGTGGGCTTGTGCACCAGCTAGGCTATATGCTGACGATGTGCAGACCTACATCCATTGCCACCCCAATTGCGGGGTGGATTGATTGCCGTTCAGCAGATGTGCCAAGCCATGGATGCCCTTCCACTTGGTTAGCATCCAATCGCCTGCTTCTAAACGCCGCTAAGAATCAATTCATTTGTTTGGGTTGTCGTAGACGGCTGGCAAGCATTGACCGATGCCTGGTTTCGGAAAAGTTCCCGCATGTCACCTTATTGGATTCGGTCCGGGTCTTGAGGTAACTTTGGATCTAGAACTTTGCTTTTCTCAGCACATAAATGAGCTTGCCCTTAGCTGCTATAATCAGCTACGTCAATTTAGGGTTATTTCTCGCTCCCTATCCCGTGACGCTGCTGTGATCCTTATCAATGCTTTTGTTACTAGCAGATTGGATCACTGCAGTTTGATCCTGGTGGGTTTGCCACAGAGCCACTTGGACTAATTGGGCGCCGTGACCGGTTTTTCGTTCAGCTGCTCGTCTTAGAGGGGCTTTCCCAAATATGCTCCTGTTTATGTATTATATGTGGGATGTATTGTAGTGGCTCTCTGTCCCACAACGCATCTCTAATAGGGTTGCTGTTTTGGTCTGGCGGTGCATCATTGGCTGTGCCTCGGCCTATCGGAGTGATCTTTGTCGTCCGCTTCTGATACAATCCAAGAATCATAAAGAGATCTTCAAAGTCAAAACCTTATAGGATCTGCTTCTGCTGTTGTGAGCGCTACAAATAGAATCAAACAGCTCAGAGACAGTCCACATAGAGTTTTCGTCAGTGTTGAGAAGATGATGGTCCCAGAGAGCGGTTCCAAAGGCCTCCCGAGCCAGGCTTTATGAGCTGAGATATACCTATTTTTGTGTGTTGGCGGCCATATTGGACGCCATCTTGAATAGTAACATTCGGACACTATTGTCACACTACGATAAATCGATTTCTTGATCTTCAAAATATTATATTCGACACTTCATTTGCCATTGTAGCTTACCTCTGACCTGATATATACATATTTGTGTGTGTTGGCGGCCATATTGGACGCCATCTTGTATAGTAACATTCGGACACTATTGCCACTACGATAAATCGATTCCTTGATCTTGAAAATATTATATTTGACACTTCATTTGCTATTGTAGCTTACCTCTGGCCTGATATATACATATTTTTGTGTTTTGGCAGCCAAATTGACCGCCATCTTGAATAGTAACATTCGGACACAAATGCCGCTACGATAAATCGATTCCTTGATCTTGAAAATATTATATTTGACACTTCATTATTTTGTTATTGTAGCTTACCTCTGACCTGATATATACATATTTTTGTGTTTTGGCGGTCATATTCACCGCCATCTTGGATAGTAACATTCGGACACTATTGCCACTATAATAAATCGATTCCTTGACCTTGAAAACATTATATTCGACACTTCATTTGCTATTGCAGCTTACCTCTGACCTGATATATACATATTTGTGTGTGTGTTGGCGGCCATATTGGGCACGAAATCTTGGATAGTAACATTCGGACACTATTGCCACTACGATAAATCGATTCCTTTACCTTGATAATGTTAAATTTGATACTTCGATTGTTTTTGTAGCTTACCTATGACCTGATATATACTGTTTTCTGTGTTGGCGCCATTTTTGGCCGCCATCTTGGTTAAAATGCATTTTTGAGGGGTGACCCCGTGGTCGGATCGCGTGTCTCCTACCCTAAATCATTACCATATGACCAAACCTAAGTACACAGAAAGTTTGGTGCTTTTGTCCAACCGGTCCCCTTCATCTTGCTAACAGCCCTCACTATCAGAAACAACTGTTGGTAACGCATCTTGAAATTCGCGCTTCAATATCTGAATTTTTATTTGTTTATAAGCGGTATTCTCTTCAGATCAAAAGTACAGGTGGATAAATTGGTTCTGTTGCAATTGGTTGAATGTAAAGGTCATTCAACACAATCTCGACTCGGAACAATGAAGTGAATCGTTGTGTAACCTATTGAATGGTTGACTTCCTTTCTAGGTGTGCGAATTACTACAATATCAAACGCCGCATCACAGTAACCATAATTATACGAGTAACCTACAAGTATGCATGTGTTAGGCTACCTGACAACGTGTGCAATTCGTGTGGCCATATTGACCTATTTAAAAAAATTAATCCTACTGATTGGTCAGTGACTGAATAATTATATATAATATCAGAGTAGATGCATTGAGCTCATTTAATGTATCAATACACTGAGCAATCCAATCTGCTTCCATCCCACTTTTCTCAAACCAATCGTAACGGTGGCACGACAAAAGAGCAAGGTCATTTAAAGCTT
>JACEVL010002598.1:0-17362 GCA_020284085.1 Aporrectodea caliginosa
GATTGTTCATTTACTGTATTGTATAGTATTAAGTTTATTGCATAATTTAGTACATGATGATTTTGCAAATTTTTAAATTTAATTTGCTCAATCCAAAGAAAGGGAAGGAGGTAATGTGAACAAATGTTTTGCATATATAATGAGCACAGGTGTTCTTTGGGTTGATATATATATATATATATAATGTGTATCGATTGTTAAGCGTTTTAGTCTTAGGCCTTAGTTGCGCTGTCGGCTCGTGGGCGCTTGGCCTAAAGTAGCCTAAACATTGGCTGACGGTAGATTGTTTTACACGTGCAGTTAGCGCGCCAAACTTAGAAACTGCTGATGACAGTGAATTTGAACTATACAGTGTAGTACAGTTGTTTTAAGGCAAGAGTGTAGTTTGTTGTTATTAAACTGTGTTTGAAGAAAGAAAGAAACATTCAAAGAACTGTGTCAATTTAATTCTTAAACAGTTAGAAGACGTTGAGCAATTTATATGTAGAGATAAGGAAAGTTCTTGAGGTAGGTCACAACTAAGAAAGATGAGAGTCGGTGTTATTAAGATATCATTTGAGGAGAAGGGTTGGCGAGGCATAGTCTTTACAGATGAGAAGGATTTCACACTGGAAATACCTCTTAACAGACAGAATAGCCGCGTTTACGGCTCTAGCAATGAACGAAAGTCTTCAATTGCGCCAGAAAGACTTTATCATGAGACTATAGTCGTTTCTCTAAAAAATTAATGGTATCTGCTGGAGTTTCGATGCACGGTAAAACAGACATCATCTTCATTGATCCTCAGAAAACCAAAGTCAATGGAGAGTATTACGTCGGCTTGTTACGCGATAAGCTCATTCCCCAATGTCGTAGACTCTATCCTGACGACAATTACATCTTTCAACAAGACAGTGCTCCTTCACATCATTGCAGATTGGCTCAGCAATTTCTTCAAGCAAACACCCCTGATTTTATCCACAGTGATGCCTGGCCACCAAACTCTCCCGATCTAAATCCTCTGGACTACTACATGTATGGAACGCCCTAAAGGAGCTTGTGTATATGGTCTCTTTTAGACGACACAGAAATACAGAAGCCAATAGGACAGTGGAAATAGCGTTTAATTAAGGGTCGTTACAAGAGAAGGAGGAGGATCAATTAAACATTTGTTCGCGTAAAACGTCATCATAAAACAACTGTGCAAAATTTTGACCATGGGTCATACAGTTCTAACAACAATTTCTCTCAAACTGTTGAGTATTTTGCGCTAAATTTTGGCTGTGTTGTACAAATATGAATTATCATTAGTTTGATATACTATGATTTAATTTACTTTGAAATTGTTTAATTGCCAGGTTAACAAAGTTTGGGAACGTTTTTAATGCGCCACCCGGTATATGTACATATATATATATGTACATATATTATATGTTTGTGTATATACATATATATCTGATGCTGTAAGTTCAAGATGTTTGTTATTTGGGTGTCAGGTATATACATATATATATATATATATATATATATATATATATATATATATATATATACATAATTACATATATATGTATATATATGTATGTATATATATGTATATATATATATTTATATATATGTGTGCATACATATATCTGATGCTGTAAGTTCAACATATAAATTGTTATTTGAGTTTTCATATGTATTTATGTATATATGTATATATAAAATTATGTATGTATGCATGTATATATGTATGTATACATGTATGCAAATATATATATATATATATCTGACACTCAACTATTATATATATATCTGACACTCAGTACAGGTTCAAAATCCTCACAAGGACCATCTAAATGGCAGGTCTCACTGGGGTGGGGTTTGGCCGTAATTGAAATTCCTTGAAATTACGCAATTTGTAAGTTGTAATTTAATTCAATTACAGTTTCCTATGTAATTTGCAATTTGAAAATATGTTTTTATGTCTCAAAATAATTTGTAATTTGTAATTTAGTAACATTTTCCGAGTAAATAACGCCGTTGGAATTACATCTTGGAACTTGGCAAGGCCTTAGCCATGTCTCAGGTCACGCAAAGATCATCAGTTTCCCAGCACAACTTCCCAACAATTACTCGGAAAAATGTAATTGAATTACAAATTACAAATTACTTTGAGACATAAAATATAATTTCAAATTACTAAATACATAGGAAAATGTAATTGAATTACACATTACAAATTACTTTGAGACATAAAATATAATTTCAAATTACAAATTATTTTGAGACATAAAATATAATTTCAAATTACAAAATACATGGGAAAATGTAATTGAATTGCACATTACAAATTATTTTGAGACATAAATATAATTTGAAATTGGAAATTACTTTGAGACATAAAATTTAATTTCAAATTACAAAATACATAGGATTAATGTAATTAAATTAAAAATTAAAAATTAAGAGTTGCATTATTTCAAGTAATTTCAATTTCAATTACTGCCCATCATTGCTTGCCACGTCTCCCAAATGCTAAAACTGCTCATTTAGGTTGCAAAATCTGGTGTATTGCTCGGCAAAGTAATGCTTGAAATTAGGAAATTGTTGGGGTCATAAAAGACCCCAACAGTCTTTCGCGGATATCATGTAGGCGTCAATAGGCCACCCATTCCCGATTGGTTCTCCTTAAACCTGGAAATATATGTGACAAATTCCTAAAATTGTTTGAAAAAATATTTAATGGTAAAATTTTTATAACAACAATCATACGCGTGGGGTCATAAAAGACCCCACCTGGTATGATTAGGGTTAAGCCCAGTCTCCCAAACGCAAAATATTATGTTGGCGTCTAAACTGAAAAATGATCAGGTATTCGAAACGAAATAAAATCATAGCTCGTTGGAGTCCTGTCAATGTCATCTAAGACCATATGACAATTTAGCAATACGTGACGTTGCAGTTTGGGTAGGCCTATAGACTTTGGTTGGTTGCTGTGTAACTACACTGTGTCATAAAAAGATAATGAGCATCGTCATCCTCTTTTCTCCAGGCTTGGGACTAAACTGCCGGAGTACGAGCATAGACTTTACAAACTGGTCGACCTTTATATTATAGATGCCACACACCGCAGTCGTTGTTAAAACTGTAATTTCGCCAGAATTATTGCAACATCTGATCCATCGTGCGAACTCACCAAAAATGCAGCTCGCTCTCCGTCTCCCTCTCTCTGTCGGTCTCTGTCTCTGTCTATCTCTCTCTGTCTATCTCTCTCTGTCTCTGTCTCTGTCTGTCTGTCTGTCTCTCTCTCTCTCTGGGTCTGTGTCTTTGTCTCTGTCTCTCTCTGTCGCTCTCTTTCTGCACAGATATTTCTCTTGATTTGTACAATGGTCTGAAATAAAGGAAACTGAATCCTTAGTTTGCTTTACGTCCATTGTCAGCAGACTTTATTTTAGTTACAGTTTCAGTTATAACTAATGTTTTTTCAATTTAATTGTGGTTACAGTTAGTATTATTTTTTTATTATAGTCATAGTTATAGTCACTGGAATTTTGTTTAAGTTATTACTTCATAAGTATAAGGTTTGTCCATTAAGTAAGTCAACAAATTTTAGTCAGTTTTTAACCCCTCCACCCTACCTGCTAACAACTATCAGGCATTCAAGGACCCGTAATAAAATTATGAAATAATTTGTGATCTCACAAAAAAAACAGATTCTATGATCTAGCTGAAATGCTAGATTAATTTGAAATTATCGAAAAATTATGGATTAGGGGCCTATTATAGGTGTAATAATTATTAAATTAACCACATATAGGGAATTGAAACCCGAGGCCCTTTTTCGAAACCAGGGTTTCGGGTTTGACGGCCGTAAAACCCGGGTAACCCGGGTTTGGACAGGCTTACAAATTGTACATGATAAATATTGTTACTGCACTCTTTCTTGCGATAAGAACAACGTCATCGTATGGAGCTGCAAGTCCAAAGTGCTCCAACAGTCAAGAATTTGCATTAAAAAAATGAAGGAAATCATGATAGAAGTTGATTCATATATTATAAGCAGTGTTTTTCCTAAAAAGGTTCTGGAACTGAACAAATTCAGAACAATTATGGAAGACACTGCAAAGATTCCGAAGGGCTATTCCTGAGCCTCTTATTTTATAACATCTTAAATATCAATAAACACTGAAAACGCTTAAATTAAATTAAAGTAACTAAATAGTTTTTTATTAAAAATTTAAGTGAATAAAACTATTTTTAACAGCTTGAAAAGTTCACGGAACTCCGTTCCGGAGCGTTCTGTCTGACAGAAACATTGCATAGGCTATATAAAGGAGAATTGTCTAATAACGCCATAAATCTACATCGCAGCTTCAAGCCCTGCCAATGCCAACCCATTTGATTTCAGAAGATAATTAGTCAACGTTCGTTACTCTGTAACCCAATTTGGCAGAACCAGAACTTACTGAAGAATTATGCTGCGTGGAAACCATCGCAGCATGTGATTGTGCTTGGACTAGGAGGCCTACAATCTTTGGCTTCGTCATAACAAGGGTCACCAGCGTCCTTGTGTTTGAGCAGGGTTATCTTATGCTTGGACTGGAGATGAATATGCATACTTCCATACTTCTTGTTGCACAGCCGGCAATTTTCAGCTGCAATTTACATAAATGCCATTGAGCCGTCTGGCTCTCGGAATCGCGAACGAAATGTTCCCAAACACCACTCTTTACATTTGCTGATATAGGCCTAGATATTGTTTGGATTTGTGTCTTAAGTTACTAAATTTAAATTTAAATAGTTTACTGCTAGGCCTATTATTTACGAATTCGAAGCTACGACGCCGACAAGTCAATAAACTCAACATTACTCACTGGTGTGTGAATCTGAAGCCACTCTCATAGGAAGTCACCAATAAGGAATTGAAATGAGCCGATAAATAAGTAGTTAGAAGCAACATTACATAACCCGTTATCTACCACTGTAATCGTTATACATCCATTACTCTGCATTTGTGAATTTCGCAGCGTGAACGACGGTGACAGAAGCCAAATGTCCATCTGTTGTGATTATGGGCATAGCAACTGATTTGTCGTTGCCATCATCCTGTGGAACTACAATACGAAAGAAGTTCATATCATCCTCGTCTAGCCAGTCAGTCGTTGAATTGTCAGCATTTTTGTGTCAGGTCTAATTGCCATAAGCTCTCTCAGTCTTTTGACAGCCACTTGCATTGGCCGAATCCTTTTACGTTGAGGAGTGAGTGCTAATATCGTAGAATATAATCAGATTCGTATGCGAACTCGAAAGCCTTTAGTTGTTTTATTATTTAATTTTAAGCTACTGGGTGAGGGAAACCACTGGTCAAGGATTTGGCCTAATTAATTTTCTACGAATGATTTGGATTTTTTAAATCACTGCAAACAAATAGCATTTCATTTGTTGCAATATCAGGTCTAATTTGATGCCTAGTTGATGTCAATTTATATTGAACACCCACCCCCCGCCCATCTTGTCAAGAACTGTCAAACTTTTCTAAAATGCCCTCCTCGAATTTTATTGACATAATTAATGGATTGCCTCTAAGACAAAGCTAAATTAGTCGTGCTTTTACTGGCTATGAGCCGGCCACATGACTTCCCCTCATTTAAGACCAACACCGCTAATGATACACGAACATTAATATTATTTGTGGCTGATTCGTACTTGAATGACTCCAGACATCAATCACAGGCTTGCGGCCGCTCAAGATCTTTATAGACATTTCGACTACAACATTGCTATGACTAGTAATTTTTCGAATTTGCGCTACTCAACGTTTGCAAAATAACTAAATCTGATCGTTTTACTGAGCTAATTCACAAAATCACAAATCCAAAGCGAACCACGGCCTTTTAAATTCATAGGCTAATATAATTGTAGCGCTACATGGTCGTAGCGCATTTTTCACGTTCTCGTGTTTGTCTATATTGCAGACGCGGACGATTCTTACTGTAAGAATCGTCCGCCGATTCTGGTCGTGCACGGGATGAAGGTCCGGCATTCCCGGATGAATTCGGAAAAACCAAGATCCCTGGACCACACTGGCACTGATGGTTGCAACCCAGGATGTGAGTCCTTCAAAACTCGCAACATGCCTTCTGTCATCTAGGTTATTGAAAATACCATCCGGCATCTCACGCCTGGAGATGTTTCTGTGGTTGCCGCGTGTCGTATAGAATCATCAGATATCCGCTGAGGAAAGTCAAAGTCTGGAGCGGTCCTCAGTGCTAGCGTAGCCCAACCAGGATGGGGCGACATAGAGGAGGCGGGCCAAGGTGGTCGCCCTGGTCACCTCGTGCAGAGCAGTTGGGGAGGGGCGACGCGTCCTTAAGACTCTCAGCGCGTAGAGCGAGCCTGAGCACGAACCGAGAATCGCACAAACATGGTTGGTTGCTTTCAGATCGCTGTGAATCCGACAATGATCATTGAGGTCCCACCCTCCATGCCAATTAGAGGTTGTGGAAGCATCGACAGCGATCACGGTTATTACTTGGTGTTTTGCATTTATCATTTCTGCATTGTCGCTATTCACACAACTGTTTATCAATCAGCCGTTTATTGAATCAACAACAGCACAATTAATTAACAATCAGTCATTTTTAAAAAATGTTAATCTGCTGATGCCGTCAACAGGACAGCCCTAAAGGATAAAATAATCCGCTATTGCAGGGCTGCCCCTTTTCCATATTACATTTACTGGATGGCAAGACGATTTTTATGATCATATAGTTATAGAAAATTCAACTTAAATAACAATGTTTGGGCTAAATCATAGCCAAACAACTAAATAACAAAACATTGCAGTACAAGATTTAAAACAGACAAGCAAACAAAATCAAAACAAAACAGATTATAACGTTCACAGTTGTACATTATAAACAATCTTAACTAAGGTACAATCTATCGAGTCATATTCTTTTTATGTATTCAAGAGATAATGCTTCAATTGAGCTTTAAATTGAGTTATGTGTAATACATTTATTAAATTTGGAGGAAGAGAATCCCAAAGTGGTGGACCTGAGCATTTAATTGAGAACTGCTTAGTCCTGGTTCGTGCCCCTGGGGTTCGATATTTACAGGATGCTCTAGTATCATGTCCATGGATAGCTACACCCTTAAGGAAATATTTATCAAACAGTGATGGAAGAAGCCTATAATGATAACAGTACATGAATAGTCCAATTTGATATTTTGTAATATCATTCAATTTTAGAATATTGTGCTCTTTAAATATTAATTTAGTACTATCAGACCATCCCAGTAAGCAAGTCACACGTATGGCACGTTTATGGAGAGTCTCAAGGTGTTTTAATCTAGAGGAGTAGTTTGAGCCCCAGCAGATATTACAGTATGATAAGTAAGGAAAAACAGTGTGTAGTATAACTGTCGGAGAACAGGTTTAGTCAGATAATGCTTAATTCGTGACAGAACACTTATATTTTTTGCTAATTTCTTTTGATACATGTGTGATATGCTCATTCCATTGCAGATGCCGATCTACATAAACACCAAGAAATTTGGTGCATTCAGTTTGCACTATTTCCCTGTTATCTATCATAATTTCCATTGCTTGTTGGGGAGCTGGTTTACGGTGACCACGGAACAGTATATAACATGTCTTGTCCAGATTGAGTGAAAGTTTATTGGCTTTAAACCAGTTTGATATAACTTCAAGTGCCCTTATTTACTTTCTGCTGCAATACATCTATTGATTTATCAGTAAAAAAGACATTGCTGTCATCAGCAAATAGTATGAAATCAGTTTTATCAGCAATCTGAGGTAAGTCATTTATATAGATCAAGAATAGTAATGGCCCCAATATAGATCCTGCGGCACTCCACACCGAATGGTTTTATGAACAGACTGATAGCCTTCGTAGAGGACATACTGAGTTCTATTTTCCAAATAATGTTGTAGCCACTGTTGTGCCATGCCTCTAATGCCATAGTGCTCACGTTTGCCCAGCAGGATAGTATGATTAACCGTGTCAAAAGCCTTGGATAGGTCAAAGAAGATTCCCATTGCAAACTCATTTTTATCCAGGGAGTCAGATATTTTGTCTTGCATTTCTAGTAATGCCATATAATTATGTAGAATGCCCTTTACGGAAGCCAAATTGTTGTGGAGATATTGTGTTATCCTTAATAAAATATTCCATTAGTCTATTGTACATAACTTTCTCAAAAAACTTAGAGAAATATGTTAAGACTGAAATTGGTCTATAGTTATTAATTTTATTCCTATCACCAGACTTGTAGATGGGTATTACTTTAGTAGTTTTAATGTTATCAGGGACAATACCAGTGTCAAAGGAACAATTAATAATATCGGCAAGTAGAGGTGCAATAATTAACATAGAGGCCTTGCCAACTTGTGGACTTATCCCATCTGGTCCACAGCTAGTCGATGAACGTAGTTGATTGGCAATTGCCATTATTTCCTGAGGGGAAGTTCCAATTAGACCCATTGAGGAGGGTGGAGAATTACTTAAAAAGGAACCAAATTTACTGGTAGTCTCACTAATTTTAGATGCCAGTGTTGGGCCTACATTCACAAAATAGTCATTAAATTTATCTGCAATTTTCCCTTTATCTGTAACTTCAATACCTTCAATTATAAATGAATCTACTCTTGAGGAGTTTTCACATGCAAGCATTGTCTTAATTATTTTCCAGGTCTTCCTTAAGTTGTACTCACACTCAATGAATTTATCAGCATAATACTTTTTTCTGCCGCATTTCTGAGTTTTTTAAATATGTTTCTATATTTAGTAAATTTTGCCTTATTTACATTATTCGGGTTTTTTAGGTATTTAGAATAGAGTCGAGATTTTTTATTTGCTGATTTCAATAGAGCAGGCGTCATCCAAAGTCTGGATAGAATCATCAGAAATCCGCTAAGGTAAGTTGCAGCCTAGAGGTTAGATTCTACTTCCGCAATCATCGAATTGTTAAAGCAAGCAATCACGGTAATTGCTTGGTGTATTGCATTTATCATTTCCACCTTGTCGCACCTTGTCACACAACTGTATAGTCTGAAAAGTCTTTTACATTAATGAGATTCTAAACTTGTCGTAATTTCTGCCAAAGAAAGCAACGCATCATTTGCTCAAATGGAAGATTGCTTCTCAGTTGTTTAAATTCGAGCATTATTTCTGATTTTGAACGATTGCAGTCGATCAGGCATCTTGTTTTCAAGTACCTTGCCAGGAAATGTCTTCCAAGAAAATAATGGCTCTTTATGCAGTAACTAGACTCTTCTGAAGATATAAGTAATACAAGTAAGTTCTTCCCTAAGTAAATGTATCTGGTAAAATAATTCTGAAACTCCGACCCGTTTGTGTCTTTCGTTTTCCACAAACGTTCATTTCGAGCGAACAGATAGCAAAACAGTGTGCGAAGCCCAAGCAAACATTGCACATCCCTGTCGAAATAAGCGTCAAGAGGTGGCAATACAATTACATTCGCAAATACAAATTCCTTCAAATCACTCTGAAGATCTGGCTCCTCGAGAATTCGTTCACACAAATGCAAAACTTCAGGATATTTACGACAATTGTAAAGATTTGCAGCACGGTAGCAGTCGGCTGTGTTGCAGCGAATGTCAAAATCTTTGCATATGGCATTGTAAAATGATGTCATATTCTCCAAGGAATATTCCATGAGCAATTGAATGACGTCGACTTCATTTAGCATCGGACTTTCATTGTGCGCCTCCGCTTTAATAATATGATTTGTTATTTGATACACACGTAAAACACTATTCGCCCTCTTTGATATTCCAGAAGATCTCCAATTTGTTAGAGTCATTAGAATCTTATCCAACGGAAATCTCTCGATCCGCATATCGTAAAAAGGTCGAAAATATCTAGACAATTTTACATTCGATAACTTGCATAAATAGAGGGCAAATACTTCTGGTGTAATACGCATATCAAGAAGATGAAATCTCCTATTGCAATGGAAATCAAACTTAATCTGCCTGAAAAGAAGATAAAATCCAATGATTGTGGGAATGTCTTCAATGTAGAACAAGCAGCCGGCATTCAACGTTTCTTCCTCCTCTTCCTCAGTTGTTTCATTTATGCTCAATCTCGAACACAGCTCGATAGTGGTTTCATATTCTGATGTGGCAAAATGAAGAGCGGCCATGTAGACCAAAGTTGCACTAGCGATAGATTTAAATTTAGAATCCTCGCAATCTAAAACTTTTCCAAGAAGAACTTTTGACATTTGGGTTACGAGTTTAAATTCCAAAGGACCAATTGCTCCTGTTAAGTTTTCCATGAGACCTTGTGATGTCAGGAAAAGGACGAAACTTCTGTCTAGACTTGCTTTATTGGGTATTGGAAAGTTATGATGCTTAGACTTCAAGACTTTCGACTGCCAGGAAACTTCGCTAACAAATTCAGTTATGATGTTGCTATCGTATGTTACTTGCTGCAAGAACAATGCGTCTGCGGCATGCAAACTAAACAGTGCTTTCACAAATTCTGGAAAACTTGTGAAGAAGTCTACTGTTGATAAAAATAAACCCAGATCAATTGCTTTATGTAAGACCTTCATTAAACCATAAATCCTCAGTAGGAACATAAAGAACGCATAGCTCTTCAGCCAAGGGACGTCTGTGATAGTGTACTGTACTGAAAAAGCGAAGCCCATTTGAAACTTGCAATCAAAGACGCTCAGTTTCCACTCATCCATGATCTCACACAAACGCAGCATGCCTTGGCCAAGATCTGTCACTGGATCTCTGACATCAGTGACGACGGAAACTCTCTTTAAGATCGGAAGAATGTACTTATCCGCAAACCAACCAGTGAGATTGTCAGAATGGCAGAATTCATTCAAACGCCTAGTAGTCTCATTAACTACTTTTTTGTTCATGCGTTCATGAAACAAGTTTGCCTGAGGAATAAAATAGTTCGGGCATTTTCTCTTCTCTAACCATTCTGATAGCCTCCGTAATAAATAACAGCATACCTCAATTACAGACAAGGAATTCCACCAGTGTTGGGGCATCTCTTCACAAGACCACAGCATCAGTGTTTTAAAGTGGTATGTACAGAGAACCTCGTCTTCCTTTGGACAATCTTTTTTGATTAGTTCTCTTTTGGCAAAGAATCTGAGCATATGGTAGACAATCTGCTGAACTGGAGTCCAGCTGTGAAGTAGACAAACCTCAGCAACTGAAAATGACAGCCTGAGCTGGAATACATCATTTCTGCAAGCAGGATGTTTTGCATTTACAACATGACAACCTCTCTGTACTATTTTGCGGATGTTGTCTGACGTCGGCCACCCATGCTTTCTTTCACGAAATGGCCAATGCTTGGCTTCTTTAGGCCACTGTGGGCACCATACACAAGAAACACAATCTGAATTGCAAATGTCTCCCATAATAAGTTTAAACGCTGGACCAGTACAGTTGCGTCTTTGTTCTGCAATGGTCTCAGATGAACTAGGATCTGGATATGTGGCAATACGCGCAAAATTACGCGAGCTGCAAGCCTTCTGAAATGCAAACTTTTTGCAATTCCAATTATAGTTAATTTTTCCCAAATGTTGAAGCTTCACAAATCCTGGATAATCAGGATATGGTAAGATCTGTGTACAGTTTATCGTGTCGACAGAACCACTGACATCATCTGGTAGAACAGGAACGTCTTCTGTGAAGGCCAGCACATCAGCTATGCACACCATAGTGTCGAAATCGTCGATGCATGAATTCATAGGTTGAACGTAGAATTCAATCGAGCTGCCACATAGATAGCTTTGATGAGGACCTTTTTCTTCAGACAATATAGGAAATTGCATAAAACGAAACACATCGCTATACAACTTACATGTTGGATGCACAGGGCTGGTACCAACAATGAATGCAGAAACACCATCCATTCTGAATATAGAAAACAACCATTTATACTTTACCAGTTCAAATATAAGGCGCTATCCAAATACAACTGAAAACGGTCACTAAGCTTTCGTCTTATTTAAATGTGCAGAAGCTGGCACGATCTGGCAGATGCATATGGCAAAACTGCTGGCAGAACAGCTGCTAGAATTTCAAGTGGCAGAGATGAATATGGCATAAAAATCTTGAGTAGTCATTTAAGAGTCTTTTCACAAGTCCTGAAAGACGCTGCAATAATCTAATCTAACCTAACCATTTCTCTAGTGCAAATGATAGCAGGGTCAGCGCATCAGTCTCGACGGTCGCTACTAAGGAGCCTTTATTTGCAACTGACAAGCACACGTGCATACTAAGCACACTCGTCCACTTAAACCCAAGTAGAAAAGTCTAGGAATAGTTGAGTTAATAGTTTAGATCTTAAGCCCAGAACAAACTTTAAGCGGAGGGCGCATGTGCCCAAATCCCAGCAAGTACAGCAGCTCATGAATATATGTGATAGTAAAACCAGACGTTGGGTGAGCGATGAAAACATAGTATTTATGCTGAATTTTTGCAGTAAAATTAGAAGTTGGATGATCATATTTATAGCACAAGTAGAAGTTTGATGAGCGATGAAGCCATGGCAGGCTTACTGTTGCTAAATAATTATTATTGCAGTAAACAGTTACTAGAAGTTGGATTAGCGATCAAAATATTTATAGCAGAAGTATAAGTTGGATTAGGCATGGAAATATGTCATAGAAGATGTAGAAGCTGGATGAGTAATAAAACATGGCTAAAATATGTTTTAAACATAGACCCCTTAAATTGCAGGACTGTAGGCCTTCAGCCTAAGGACTTTGAACTTGGGTCCTATCTCAATTTACACTTTTATTTAAAAAAATTGAACGAATAGCCCGATTTCCATGAACTTCTTCTGTTCTGTTTTTCTCGACGAGAGCCAAAATATTGACACTAAATTCCGCATAATTCAAGGTCATTTCAAGATCAGAAAAATTAAATGTAGCAAAATCAGAGAAAAATGGCCAGATGTGAGCCAATAATTCTTAAAATAAGACAATTCTTTCTTGTGCTTCTTTTCTTGATAAGGGCTACCTGGGATAAGAAACAAGGCGATTAAATGTAAGGTGATCCAAGGTTATTTTAAGGTCGAAAAGGTCAATTTAAGAGGAAACTCAGTGGAAATAGCCAAAGTTCACACAAAAAAATATTGTTACATTTTAATTATTTCCTTAACCTGTTTGCTCGAACCGATAACCTTATCTAAGAACTGTGACAAAAAGCTAACACATCCCAAAGCTATTTTAAGGTCAAAAAGTCAAAATCAGTGTAAAAAGGCCATAACTCAGCCAAATATTGTCCTAATTTGGTGAGTCTTTCAAATATTTGCTCAGGTCGATAAGGGCTAAATTCGTGAAGACATAATAACTAAAGGTTAAAATAATCCAAGCTCATTTCAAGGTCAAAATCAATAGAATTTGGCTATATCTAAGCCAACTGTTGTTTATTTTTGTGATTCTGTGCAATGGTCATTGTTCCTTGATTTTGACCTTATGATCTTCAAATGACCTTTGGTTAAAAAATACACATGTGGGTCGATTTGTGAAATTTCTTCATTGTTCGAAAGTCTGAGAAATATTTATGTATATTCTATTCATGTCTGTTGTCTGCTAGTAAACGCTAGTTGGCGTTAGAATTTTCCTGAGTGTTTTAAAATCAAATCAATCAAATTTATTAGAATCGATTCCATAAACAGTGAAAACAATGTACACGTGTGAATACAGTCATTAACAGTTTACATTTCGTAAGCGCCATTAATAAGAAACAGACATTTAAGAGGTTGTAGTCAAACAGGTTAAGTAATAAAAATCGATTCGTGGGGAGAAGAAGCCCAATCGGCTTATCTAGTCTTCCCCACTAATAATAATAATAATAATAATAATAATAATAATAATAATAATAATAATAATAATAATAATAATAATAATAATAATAATAATAATAATAATAATAATAATAATAATAATAATAATAATAATAATAATAATAATAATAATAATAATAATAATAATAATAATAATAATAATAATAATAATAATATTAATAATGATAATGATAATGATAATGATAATGATAATGATAATGATAACGATAACGATAACGACAATAACAACGACAACGACAACGACAACGACAACGACAACGGCAACGACAACGGCACCGGCAACGGCAACGACAACGACAACGACAACGACAACGACAACGACAATGACAACGACAACAACAACAACAATGAATAATAACAATAAACAATAACAATAATAATTTTTAAAAAAAATAATAATAATAATAATAATAATAATAATAATAGAGATTTGAGTGCCGTAGTTCGTAAGCAGTCGATGACTCGAAGCAACGATTCAGAAGCACTTTGAGGAGCAGGGGTAAATCACTCAAGATGGGCCTGTGTGAAAGCCTGCACTATGATGGAACAAATTGATAGAACTAGAGAGGAAACATGAGTCAGTTCGATTAACTTAGGATGAGAAATAGGCATGGCCGTAGTAAAATCAACGTCAGTTAAGGGTTTTTATAGGCCTGTTTGAAGGAGTTGAGTGACCTCTGATTACGGATGCCACGGTCAATGGAGTTCCATAGTTTAGGCCCAGTTATTCTAGGAGAAAATTGCCTAACATTAGTTTTACAGATTGCAGAGCGAGAGCTGTTTTTGTGGTCTGTTGCTACGTTAATAATAATGGCCTACACGGAAATTTTGCAGAAATGCTTTAAGCTTAGCGAGACGGGGCAGCTGTATAACTCCGTAGACGAAATACCATTTAATCAAACATAAAAAGTTCAGTATCACTGCAGAAAAAGAATAACACAAGAATACAGCCAGTAATTTGTGGATTTGCTCTGAACTACATTGTGATAGTTGTACGTTAAAACCTTCGAATATGATGTCCTATAATAGGACTCTTTCTACAAAATGGCTACATACTGTGTTAAGTCCGAACTGGGACCTGTCACACGTAATATTGTACAATTTTACTCTGTTTTCAGAGTCTTTAATGACCGTTTTTGAGTGGAATAAACTTAACAAACATTAAAGTTAGCAGCGTATCATAATCGTAATAATTTATATTCATAGGCCTACGTAGCCTACGTGCGTATGCGTCATTTTCTGTGAAGAAGACGATGTAACCAAAATATGACGTGCTTCTTCCTTGAATAGGCCTACTGCGTTTTCTATTGCCTAACGGTTACTACGAAATTCCGTTAATACGAAATATTTACTCTGGTCCTCTGTCTTTCGTCTTATCCGATTTGCACTGTATATTGAAATAATTTATAATATGCATGTTTTTGTACAGCAATTTACTGAGGTCCCGAAAATGCGCTAAATAAAGTGCCCTGATGCATACGTACCAATACATATGCATGCACATACATGCATGGAATGCAGGCTTTTGAGTTTCATCCCAAAGTCCAAACGACAATCCCCCACCCCCGGCAATAATATACAAATTCGTCAGAAATCAGAGAAAAGGAAACTATCAAGAGGTTTCTTCACCCCACAATGAGACGTTTAGAAGGCTGTATAAACAAACCTATTATCATACGGTACCTTGAATATCCAGACATGGTAGACAGAATTCTGCTAGATAGCTCGACGTATGTTACTCCAACGTCCCTACAGGGAAACGTAGGCCTATAAAATTAGACTAAAATCGAAGTTAGCAACTCTCCTCTTGGTCAAAAATACAAGTCATAATTATTACATATCACATTAAGAACGCTTGATAATCCCCAGCCAACTAATTATAGCTAAAGTTTTCAACCAATGACGGCCTCTTGAAGATAGCTCGATTAAAACGAGATCCGCCAAGGCTCTGTTGAATGTTCGGAATTCATGCAGCAATGGCATGTAATTTTCGACAATGACTAGAGTTATAGACTTCCAGCCTAGTCTATAATTATCAGCACTCTCACTCTACTCTGACGTCTCTCATCCCTCGTGATTAAACTGGTGCCCTACACTTAGCTTTAAAGTAGTGCTTTAACAGTTAGGAAATCACGATTACGATCCATAGCCTATTCTCAGCCATCAGAAGCTCATGCAGTCGAATCATTTAACCTCTCCGCAATCCCTTTCGTCAACCCCAGTATCCCAATCCAAAAATCGGTCAATAAAAATTCGTTGAAATTCTGCTTCATGTGGGAGTCCGACGTTTTGTCAATACGAAGATCGTTATCTTTATTAGAAAAGTTAGCTGGATTTTCGGCTACTTTGAATGGCTTCGAATCCATTGATCCCCGCTCCAATGCAACCACCCTATGCTAAACCCTACTCTTAGTCTCCGATTGACAAGCGTTTTTGTTTAGTCTGATCTTAGCAAATAAAAGCATGATTTCATGCCGTGTATTTTGCGTGATTTTCGCTATTTTTTTCTACAAAGTGCTACCGCGATTTTGAACTTTTTGCCGTGACAAACTGACAAACATTTTATATCCAGAAGCACAATGCATATAACAATTAACAACAATAATTATTTTATAACTTGACTATTACATATCGGTGCATTGGCTATAAGGAACAGGTAAAACCATAAAGGGCACAAGCCCCGCTTAATTGGGATCACCCTTTTAAACTATTTTTAATCATGGCTGGTTAGTCAGTTGAAAAGAAAGAAAGGGTTATCAACTCAATAAAGTTCTCAACTAAATAATAACATTGCAATTTTCTAAGATCAATATGTACACAATTCAATGAAACATGTAGTGTTTAATGAGGTATGGTACATCTTTCAAAAGTCCTTCAAGTATATAAGTCGTAACCACTCCACAGCTTCTTAAATTGGGTGTATGTGGGTGTATTCCGAATACTTATCGGTACTGCATTCCAAATGTTTGGACCATTACAACAAATAGAAAATCTACGATAATTAGTGCGCACATTATATGACATAATTATAAAAACCAGAAGAAGATCTTGTATAATGACCATACATCTTTACTATATCTTAGTAATGTCGCGGAAACCCGCCCCGAACTCTCTGGGTTGCAGTACCCCTAGAACTACAAGGCTCTATGTCCACTTTTGGCGAAACGGAGAAAAACGATTTTTAAGATTTGCTGACAAAAATGTTTTGCTCTCTTTTATTGATGGCAATTAAATTAAACTTTTTGGAAAACAAAGTTTTCCCTTAGTATGATTATATGTGTATTTCGATCATAATGTAAACCGATTATGAGTAATTTGGCTATAATTATGGCAGGGGTGACTATTTTTGGACATAGAGCTGTATAGCATTATTGATTGCAGACAAATTGAGTGATGTAGGTTCTAAGTCCAGTCACGTGTTAAGATCTCTCACTGCTATTGGCTATGGACATAGCACCGTATAATTCTTTTTTTCAGACCTCACTCGAACACGGTTA
>JACEVL010002599.1:0-17568 GCA_020284085.1 Aporrectodea caliginosa
TGTGTTGGTCGATCTTTGTCTTCACAGTCTGTGAGATCCTACCGGTGTCTTTCTTTTTCTTTCAAAGCAGAATTTATCAATGTGTTGGTCGTTCTTTGCCAACACAGAGACGGCTAAGGGAACTTACTTCGTCAATTGTGGTGCATGACAATATACGTGTGAGGCCGCATGCCAAACACAGAAATGGACGGAGAGACACATGACGGTAGGACATGGACAAGTGTCTAGGAAGAGTTGACGCAGAGTTGTTACAAGTATGGTCTAGGGTGAGATGATGTAGAGGTTTATTCTCAGTATTGTCTAGGATGACAGGGATGTGTAGAGAGGTGGTTACAAGTATTGTCTAGGGTGAAATGGCATAGCGACTTGTCATAAGTATTCCTGGTCCCCGGAACTTAGAGAACGTTTGGTGTCCCTTATTATCGGCGATGGTTTAAGAGTCACGAGATGTAGAATGGTGAGTCGAAGTTCAGATCACGTAGAGGGAAGAGGAAGCGCGTAGCTAAGACGGTAAACACGAAGAGAAAGACTCGTGCTAGTAAAAGAACGAACCCTGTTCTGAGAGACGCCCATCCTCAGGACGTTGCCCATCCGGCGACCGTGGAAGAAGCAGAGTCTGACCGAGATAAAGCTGTATAGTGTTACCTCTCTTTTGAGAAGCGAACAATCCTAAACCTCCTCTGATAGGAACGGTCACCCTGGGTAGAGATGGAGAACAGCCATTTACATTGAAGTAGACAAGGCAGTGACTCGGGCAGCTCCAGACGGAGAGTGGGCTGGAGCCGACGCCGTGCCGTGAGCAGAGAGAGAGAGAGAGAGGTAGCGTGCGGGGCGGCGGTCGCCACATTAATATGCATGTCTGAATTCGTATCAGAGGCTAAATATTCCTGCTGTTTGCCAAAGAATAGGCGCTACTGACTGACTGGTTATAATTGGTTTAGTTTTCTCAAACAAATAACGCGTTTGAAACGAGGCTAATATTTAATAGGCGGCGCATAAGAAAGAAAAGACACGTAGACTAATATTTAGTATGGTTATTACAGTCAAAGGCGGTCCTACGGACGATAAAGTGTGCGAGCCCCGATAATACAATCAACAGCTAGAACCAACAGTTACCCCCCGGGCAAAGACTGCCACGGCCCAACACCGTGCCTTTGCCATCGTGGGCTCTTCTATGTAGAATAACCTCCCCCTCAATCCGTGGCAAAAATTTTGTCTGGGTCCCATCGTCGTCTTTTCGTTACTTGAAGACTTTCTTATTTCCTCGGGGCTGTACTTGACAAATGACCAAGGGCAATGGAGATCATTTAATAATAATAATAATAATAATAATAATAATAATAATAATAATAATAATAATAATAATAATAATAATAATAATAATAATAATAAGACGATTTGTATAGCGCCGTAGCTGAGCCGAGGCAGAAGGAAAGGGCGCTGTACATGAGTTCAAAAAGTTAATTGCAGTCATATGATTGTTTAAAACGATAAGTCTTGAGCTGGGCTTTACATGTCTCCAGAGATGGCGCGTTCTTCACATGAATAGCTAGTAGTGGTAACATAACTGGCGTGAAGAGCAGTCGGAAGCGGGAACGATTCCCGCAACCCTCCCAAAAGGTCCACTCAGTCTATTCATTCGCCAGATGGCACGTTGGTAAAATTAGATGTGGACGTGATGGGCACCCTGCATGACAGCAGTATACAGTTAAATTCGACTCTAATAACTTATGATTATCCGTTCATACTGATTTGTAATCATCCTGCATTGTGTAAGTTTGACATTAATGGAAGATTATTAGTAGTAGTAGTAGTAGTAGTAGTAGTAGTAGTAGTAGTAGTAGTAGTAGTAGTAGTAGTAGTAGTAGTAGTAGTAGTAGTAGTAGTAGTAGTAGTAGTAGTAGTAGTAGTAGTAGTAGTAGTAGTAGTAGTAGTAGTAGTAGTAGTAGTAGTAGTAGTAGTAGTAGTAGTAGTAGTAGTAGTAGTAGTAGTAGTAGTAGCAGCAGCAGCAGCAGCAGCAGCAGTAGCAGTAGCAGTAGCAGTAGCAGCAGCAGTATAGTTGTAGTTGTAGTTGTGAATAATTTTGATTGTTAAAACTTAAAACACATTTCATATTTCATCACAAATTTTTCATTTTCAGTGACTTGGGATTTTTTGGTACACATTTGGGCAATCTTGGGAATGTTTTGACAAGATCTTGGGATTTCAGAAAATGGAGAGTTGTCGCACTGTATGAATTCGGCCTACACCGCGCACAGGCATGGGATAGAAATGCCTAGTCATCGATTCATATAAGGACCATAGCAAAGACGTTGCACAATAATATCGCCTCGTTATGCAATATGGCCTAAATATAGGCCTGAGATATTGACAGATCACAAGAGAAGAACTACATCTGCATGAATTTAAATAAAATATTAATACGCATGGCTGAATTCGTTTCAGAGGCTGAATATACCTGCAGTCTCCTGTTTGCCAAAGAATAGGCCCCACTGACTGATTGGTATTAGTCTATTTTTCTCAAACAAATAACGCGTTTGAATCGAGGCTAATAGACAGGCCGCGCAAAGAAAAGAAAAGACACGTAGGCTAATATTTAGACTTTCTTATTTCCTCGGGGCTGTCACGATGAGAGAACCTCTGAATAGCTAGCGGGGGTCCATAGGGTAGTGGTAACATCACATGCGTGAAGAGCAGTAGGAAGCGGGAACGCTTCCCGCAACCGTCCCAAAATGATCTACTCAGCCTATTCATTCGCCAGATGGCGCGTTGGTAAAATGAGATGTAGGACGTGATGGGCGCCTTGCATGACAGCAGTATACAGTTAAATTCGACTCCTGCAATAACTTATGATTATCCGTTCATACTGATTTGTAATCATCCTGCATTGTGTCAGTTTGACATTAATGGAAGATTATCATTATTATTATTAATAGTAGTAGTGCTGTAAGAGGCGCTTTATAAATTCTCAGATACGCTACGATACGGTCTGATTCTAGAGTCTAGACGAAATACGATTCTCTTCTGGTTTCTCTGACTTATCTGATTTAGACTGGTATTCATTTATTTTACTCGAAACAATTTTGTTACAACTGTAACACTTTTAAAACGAAGCTGATGTAGGCTGTACAGGACGTAAAACACAAAAAAGAGACGTAACATGTAGGCCTAACATGTTTTGACCTCCAGTCGCGTTCAAACTAGACGCAAAGCGACAGAGTTGTGAGTCTCTGTCTAGAATCCACAGCTTCTCCTTCAATCATGGTCGTTAAATTTAATGTACCGCCAGAGTCGTTACTAATAAGCCTAAATTTGTGTATGTATAGCATAGCATAATTCAATATTATAGTCGTTTATAAAATAAAAAACAATTTTATAACAATGGCACACAATCAATCAATCAGTCATGGAACTTATATAGCGCCTCTTCAATGGCTCTACTCAGAAGCACTCAAAAACCAAGCCTGACCATATGTAGAAAAGTCTTCAATAGGGCGTAGAAGGAAGACGAATGAATTCGAGGAGATACGCGAAGAAAGGATGGCAAGTCATTCCACGCCGTTGGATCAACAACAGAGAATGCTCGGTGCTGCATAGTAGCAGTGCGGGCAAATGGAACCAAGAAGTCACCCCGAGAAGAGGAACGGAGGGCTGAGCGACCCGTCAAAGAGGAAGAGAACAAAGATGGAGCATAAGATACGAGGAGCTGTACTCAAGACGCTTTTCCAGACGAGAGAGCAAAGCAGATACAGGATACGATGCGTACAGACTTTCTGGTTACGATAGTGCAATAAAAATGTCACACTACCGTTCAATATTGGATTGGCTCATTAATTATCATGGTCAACTGTCAATAGTTTATTCTACTAGGCCCTTTAATGAGGTTTATAAGTTTCAAATACTGGACAAATCGACCCTAATTTACAACTGTAAAATGTCTAATTATACTAATTTGACAATTGTTTTCAGATACAAATCACATGAGAACTAAAAGCACCAGAATAAAAAAAGAATCTTCAGGTTTTATTTTGTCCTGCAGAGACAATATGCAATGTTTCATACTAGAGAACTGGTGCTTTCTGCTCACATCAGTGATATCTGCTTTTAGCAAACTATCTTGTGTTTTGTATATGTAATAAATTCTGTTATTTACAATGTGCAGTCAGTTGATTCAGTAGTTGTTTGGGTGTTTTGCTTTCTGTTACCATGACTTCAACGTTCTCCCTAATGTCATGTAGACCATTTACACATTTGACTATCTACTGCAATGATTTAGAAACAGTGTAAAAATTTTTGTGCAGGACTAAAGATCTCGGTTTAATCTTCGCACCGCAATCTGTAAAACTAATGTTAGGAAATGTTCTGCTTTGAACTATTATTTCAAATGAATTGCTTTACCTACGAAAATGTTTTACGATAAAGAACTTCACTAGAAGCGTGTTTTTCATCGGTGACATAATGAATAGCACGCGGTAATTAGCCGCGCGGTTGTGGGCGCGCGGTAATTGGCCGCGCGGTTGTGGGCGCGCGGTAATTAGCCGCGCGGTTGTGGGCGCGCGGTATTTAACGGCGCGGTTGTGGGCGCGCGGTACTTAACGGCGCGGTTGTGGGCGCGCGGTACTTAACGGCGCGGTTGTGGGCGCGCGGTTTTCATAGGATACCTCAATTATGGAACTCCATCCGTAACCAGAGCTCACTCAACTCCTTCAAACAGGGCTATAAAAAACACTTACTTAACTGACATTGATTTTACTACTGCCTTCTTTTATTTATTTAAGAAAATTTATATAGTGCCCCTTCAAGGATGCATACTCAGAAGCGCTCCCAGCCCAACCCCGGTCGAACAGGACAGTCTTAAGAGTAGTGAGAAACGAAGCAGAGTGGCCAGCAGGTGTCGGACGAAGCATGGTAGGGAGCCCATTCCATGCAGGTTGAAGGGCCAGCCACGGAGAAGGCCGACGCTGCCTAATAGCAGTCCGCGAACGAGGAACAATGAGCTCAGCTTGTGCAGCTGAGCGGAGAAAGCAACGGCGCTGGACGCATGGGGTGGAGCAGCAGAGCTCATGCAAGTACGGAGGGCCTAGATTAGGGTGCCAATGAAAAACAAAGTTTGCAGGTTTTTTAGGTCTCACCCCTTAGTTTTGTTCCTTTACCCAAAGAACTGAAATACATAAAGTTTCGTAGCAATCACTTAACATTTACTGGTTGCACAAGACCGGCAAAGTTGTCAAACTCTGTAATAATGGTATTAAATAAGACGCTATGTACACAGGCAATGTTCCTCGTTGTTTCATTGTTTGATAAATGTTACTGGCTGCACAGTTTTTTAACGAGTAAATCTTTGCTGTTCTGGAGACTGCTGGTGATCGCTTTCATCCACCTGAAGCAGATATTGCTTCTGCTCCTCCTGGTTTGTTATAGCGGAATTGAATGTCTGTATTAGTGCGACGCCCCGTTCGGCTGAGTGGTTAACCACCTTCAGCTTTTTTTAACCCTGCACTGTGCTGTGATATATGCTTCATTGCTGTTCCAAAAGCTTGGATCTTGGTAGAGGAAATTTTGTGGGATATCCATGGAAGCAAAAACTTCTTTGTGTCCGCGACATGAAATGAAACAACTGTTTTTCAGAGCTACGGTTCTCGTCAATTGTCACTCGAAGTGGAGGATCTTCTTCACCCACATTACACAGGGGCAGGGCTGCAACCATATATGCTGTCTTCACCTTCAGTTGTATTGCTTCCATCGCTGTCTGTATTGCTATATGGAATTTCAGTACACTTCTCACCTAGCCAGTGGCGTAACGAAGGGAGCAGAGGGGCAACTGCCCCCGGGCGCAGTACAAGGGGCGTAAAATTAGCTTTCAATGGTTCACAATACTATGACAAGAACGATTAAAAGTCAACAAGAAATTTTAAAAGGGGCGCAGTCATCAACTCTAGCCCCTGGGCGCTGAAACCCTTCGTTACGCCACTGCACCTAGCCATACCCTTCGCTCTGGTTCTCTTTTTCTTCTGGGTTTGGTTAGCTATTTTCTCTTACACGTACAACGTCGCTCTTTGACCTTCGCCAGCTTCAAGTCAACTGGTCCCAGACTTCCACGTCTTCCTTTCTCCCTCTGTGCTAGAAAAAATTCCCGTTCTTCTTGTATTTTTATCAAATGTATGTTTTGATGTCTGCCAATTGGACGTATTTTGGACATGTGATGCGCGCGGACGGACTGGAAAAGGAGATGATGCTGTCGTGCGGGGAAGAGGGGAAGAGGACGACCGAGAGGAAGATGAATGGATGAGATACATGAGACGATGAAGATGAAGCTCCTGGACTTATCTCTCCGACGAGAGATCGGAACACGTGGAGAAGGTTGACTATGACGGTCGCTAGGATTCATCGAATCGACGGCACAAGGTGACAAGGTGAATTGGACGAAGCCATTATCATACAAGAGACCTGTTACACAGTAGCATAGTAATACATACATAACAATAAAAAAAATTGAATAAAATGGAACAAAATTTATTGTTCCGTCATAGATTGACAACTAGATTTCTAGAAGAAGATGAGAGCAATCCCCTATTATCACTCACATACAAACATTTAAAATAATGTACTCAATGCCAATTATAAAACTGTCAAATTTGCATTGATTTTCTGTTAAACTTTATGTAGTAAGCAATGGTAACTAGGAGTGAAAACACTAACGATCGGATTAAAAAGTTATTCAAGTCACAGGAAAAATTAGCATTCACAGACTAAAATGTAATGAGTGACGTCATAGCATAGAGACTGAATATAAAACATAATATTATGATATAGTATAGATATACAGCACAGATATATCTAAAACTGCTTAGTAATCAACATAACTTAGTTAACAAGTTTTCAATGATAGAGCACAACCAGAAATTCACTAGCATTACGACAAATATCATTAGGGGCCTACATGCGCTTCAGGAGCATTGTGCATTGTGTGCAACCTTTAAATATTTAAATATTTGGTTAATTTCTTGTCGGATTAACTTCCATATATAAAGGAACATTTTTATAGGGTGAGACCACAGAAAAGCAAAACTTAATTTTTTTCTTGTATGTTTCATTGGCACCCTAGCCTAGATCCTCAATACAGCGCCGGACCAAGACAGACAATCGATACACAATACGCTGTGGGTAACGAAGCCACTGGAGCGGTGGAGCACGTCCCTCATGCATTGTCTATTTTGCCTTGTCTATTTCTCATTTTAAGTTAATCGAAATGACTCATGTCCCCTTTCAAGTATAACTATTAACTTATTTGTTCTATCATAGTGGGGAAGACTAGATAAGCTCCATGGGCTTCTTCTCTCCACGAATCGAATTTTACTACTTAACCTGTTAGACTTCTATGTCTGTTACCTACTAATGGCACTGACAAAATGAAAACTGTTAATGACTGTATTCATACCTGTACATTGTGTTCACTGTTTATGGAGTCGACTCTAATAAATTTGAATTTGAATTGAATTTTAAAACGTTTACATTTACATTTACGTAAGCTCTGTGTTTCTGTTTCGACCCAGCAGTCGGCTGATAGGCCTATTAGCCTATAATAGTCTATAATTACTGTTCTCTTTTGATTTCGCGTTTCCGCACAGCGATTCAAAGAAATCGCGCGTTCTCGTCCGTCCTCGCTGTTCCACTTTAACTTTAAACTATACTTCGCCGCCACAAATAACTCAAAAGAACATTTTCAGCTATCTCAATGCACTATGTTCCCAAATAATCATAAAGCCCTAGCTATAACTGGCGCTCTCAAAAGAATTGACACTCGATAGTAAGTACTCAATTTACTCGTCGTTCCTCTTCACCATCAAAAAGTTGCGCAAAGCTATCGGCAATCTTAATTGTGTCATGGCGTATTTGATATCTTTTCCAAGGAGCCGACGTAACTTGTTGCGACACAGAACAATCAGTTTTTCTGGATTTCTAAAACGCTCGACCAAATCTTTGTACTTTGCGTCGTTTACTGTCATCCATACAGGTAGGTTCTTGATGTCGAATAACCAGACTTGTTTCGTCATATCAATGCCGTATTCAAGCAGCAGATCAGCAACTTCTAACTCATTTCTCCAGTATGCGTCATGGAGTATAATTGAACTTATAGAGTCATGGTTTACATCGACGTTAGAGTCGAGCAATAGCTTTATGTCGGACTCATTCCATTTTTTATAATATGAGACAGCACAACACAGGACGTTACGACCATCTTTATCCGTGGAGGTAGGATCGGCGCCGCACTTCAGGAGAAAATGAGTGACGCTTGATTTGTAATCGATTCTATAGCGCCTGATATAGATGGCCTGCATCAGCGGAGTGACACCCTTGAAATTGACATGGTTAACATTTGCGCCGTATGCAAGAAGAAGCTCCGCTAAAGCCTTTAAGGAGCAGAAGAGTACGTCGTAAATGACTGTGTTTCCTCTTCCATCTTCAGCGTTCACATCGATGCCCACCGCCAAGCAACACTTTATTATTTCAAACCACGTTCTTCGATTCTGCTTTCCTACAAACACACCGTGTAGTCTTACTTGTTATAGTAATTTTCAACGTCGTCACGTCGTAATAGCTATCATAATCAGTAACAATGTCAATGTCATCGTTGCTGTTAGCACTTTCGCCATCAGAGTCATCAGAGGGAGTAACAAAAGAACTAGAATAACGTGTGTAATGATCATGCATTATTATAGGGGTTCTTATAGTGATAGACTAAAATGCCTGTAGGTCAATTGAACACGGCCTGCTACAGTAACGATAGCTTAAGCATGAAGAGAGTTGCATTTCGGTGTTAAACAACTGATGGTCTGCACGGTTATAGTTTATGCTACAATAAAGCGGTTACAACTTCACAAAAGGCGAGCGACGGGTAGCGGCGAACCTTAGTCCCTCTGACTAAGATGGGAGAAGCGGCTGTGTAGTCTCGTTGTGTAAACATGTTGACCACCTTGTGTATTATAGACGATCTTGCGTCTATAACTGGACATAGTCTAGAGTGCATGAAATACATGTAACTGCAACACTCGACATTATGCACGCTGGAGCAAAGAAGCAAAGATGCTCGTATACACTGCGCTTTAAGCCTATACTAACCGACAATTATTTCACTCGACTAGTAGGAAGATCTCAAGACCATTATAATTATCATCTATTCGATCAAAGACTATTGAGATTTTAGCAAGATCAATCAAATGATACAAGACGCTGATTTACCGAACTTGGATTTCCGACTGAAACAGAAATATATAATATTATCAGCGTTATATATACATATGTAATGATGCATACACACATAATTTACATTTATATAAAATTATATTCACGCATTCGCATATTTTGTATTTTATATAGTGACATAAGCGAAGCAGATTTACCAACAACTTACTTTGACCTCGATAAGGATCACCTTGATACAAACTGACGAGTACTGACATCAACATATTCGCTTCCAGAGGAGAATTGAATCTGTATCCGCCACTTTTTATATAGCGCTTAGCTGCAGGTAAATCGCCTCTTCTTCCTATTACAACCAGCGGGCAACAGCAAGCGCCCCCGAATACGACACTTGCTCCGGCGGCCAACAACTGTTCTTCGCAATCGGTCATTACCGTTGAAAGCGCTGCAGCAAGCCACAGCGGCGATAAACGACATTTACGTCTACATAGACACCAATAATACGAAAAGTTGACCATGCGCAAGGCTAAAATGTTAACATTGCAGCGGTTTTGCACGTAAAGTCTTACAAGCTCCTCGTTACGCTTAATGACTGCAAAATGTAAAGCAGCGAAGTCGTTTTCTTCCTGTTCAGCAATATTGGCTCCCTTGTCGATAAGCAGTGAAGCAATGCTTGGCGCCACGTCTTTTGCCGCGCTAAGTGAGACGACCTGTGGATAAAACATTTTAAGACGATGGAATTTGTACAGAAAGCATCATATTCTCTCAAATCAACATGCGTAGTTTGCGTAGGTCAAGACGTTAACTTCAATAATCTTTAAGTAAAATTATTGATCAAATATGACACCATTCGTGTTGTCAGTCAGTAAGCAAGAGACACAGAAGAGATTAATTTTAAAATGCTGAGTCTTAAAGTTTCCTAGTGAAAGACATGTTTCAAAAAACTATCCGTGGAAAAATATTACTTTTCACTAAGCACTCTTCCTGTTACCGAGAAGTCTTTTTTTAAATTATTATTATTATTATTATTATTATTTATTGCTATTATTAAATTTGTAGTTGCTGTTGTTGTTATTGTTGTCATTCTATGAAAATTTAATGAGCGCATGTCAATAACCACAGGTCAACTGCGTTAAATGTCATGATGCATACGAAGATTACCAACCATCAGTGGAGTGTATGGTATTCCTGGAAACTCTGTGTAGATGGACATTGGATTAAGTTCTAAGAGGAGCTGAACAACTTGCAATTGACCATAGTAGCAAGCTATGTGTAGGCTCGAAAACCAGACGACTGTGTCATGCACTTGGCCGATACAGTCGCACTTTCCTTTCACAATTCTATCCGCTAGGCACCTGCAATCCGGATACTCAACAGTATCCGTGTGTCGTAGAAAAAGTCGATCAATCCAGCAGGTACAGTCATCTCGCGTTGCTATTTGAAGATGAATGGAATGATAACGACAAAAGGAATAAGAATTATTATCATTGCCATCAAAGAAACAACTGATATAAGAAAATAAGAAGAACAACAAGAACAACAACAACAAGAAAAAGAGGAAGAGGAGGACAAGGAGAAGAAGGAGAAGAAGAAGAGCATTCCCTTAAGCTTGGGCCGTCCACTCGCTCACCGAAAGTGTACAGTCAGTGCTGGCCTACTCAATATAGCTGAGTGTGCTAGGGTGCACACGCAAAATAGAAATATCGAACCAAATTTCTGTCCTGGCGGGGATTTGAGTACCTGTCTTTCGATTGACAGTCCAACACGCTAACCACCACACAATTGAACACCACGTAGTAAGTCTGACTTAGTGAAAATTACGGACATGAAGCGTAAAACAAGAAAAGTAGCAATTTTCCATTAAATGTTTTCCTGCGATAACTATGAAATACAAATTAATTGGCACGAGCACATCATAGTCCTTTTCCATTTTGAACATCCAGTTTTTCCACTCACCACTTCTGCAGCCATTCCTTTTGAAAGGTGAGGTTTAAGTTTAAGAATACATTGTCCATCACAGTTTACTAACCAATAGGAAAGAGAACTTTGTCTCCGCAGATATTTGAAACGTGTCTGACTTCTAACAGATTTCCACTGGATAGAGCATCACAGTATCTCTTACGCCACATCTCTGGCACAGCATAATCAGACGCTACAAAATCAGTTCATAACGTCTTAGAATAACATGGTTAATCCAGTGTCGAATTTTATGCGTAATCAACTCTCTAAAATCATGTGGCCCATAAATTATGATGCAGAAAAAGACTGCAATATACATGTAGCTTGAAAATGTATACAGAATTTTACGTGGACTGTTCTGTAGTAGCCTGCTATAGTTGCAGTCAAACAATTGTATTGTATTGTATTGTATTTGAACACTTGTTATAGCGCCTCTACCAGATTTCCTATTCAGAGGCGCTCCCGACTACTGCTGTAGTCGGAGTTTCACGCCGAAGCGCATGAGCAATTGCGAGTGAAGGACTTGCCCAGGGTCCCTACGCGACGGCTTTGAGGTGCATGGATTCGAACCCGCAACCCTCCAGCTGCAAGGCACCGAACATACCCCTATACCACCGCGCCCCAGTATATTGTGTTGTGTGTTGCATTGTACTCCACGTTTATAATGCGACCGAGCCACCCGCTGTAAAGATCCGAGAAATTAATCTCTGATAAACCGACCCGACCGGGAAGCGAAACGGGGCGCCGGCGCGGCGAGCGGGCACCAACCCACTCGGCCACTCAGGATCCTTAGATAATGCACTGGATAAGATTTACGTTTTCTGTTGAAGACCGTAATTTTGTACCACTACTGTAACAGTCGACGCTGAGGATGAGAATGAAGAAAATTTGGAACTGTCAAACTTGACTGATCTTCTGGAGATTTATAGCATTCCATCAGGAACTCTTTGTGAACTGAAGACAGTAAGATGCTATCCGATTACATTTTACCCATTACATTAGAATCAGTGATCGAAACTGATCCGATAGACAATCCGCTCATGCCTTCACTTAAGTGCAGAGTTTAGACATTGGATTCTTTCCAATCGATTTCAGAGAGGAACATAACATAACATAACAAGGTTTATAGTGGCTCAGAAGACTTTCATCTGTGTCAGAGCCACTCTCTCGAGCCTCATCCACTGCATCTTTACTCAGTATCCAATTTTATTGAGTCTCTTCTTGAACTCCATCACCGAGTCCGCAGTAACAATTTCCTCGGCCAACTTATTCCAATTGTTCACTACTCTTGTACTGAAGAATCTTTGCATTATTGTCCCAGATGATTTTTAAAAAATCTTGTAGCTGTGCCCTCGAGTTCTTTTGTTAACTGAGAATTCAAAGAGCTTTTGTGCTGGTATCTTGTCTCTTCCTGTCACTATCTTGAATGTCTCTATCAAATCTCCTCTATCTCTCCTTTTCTCCAATGTTGTCAGCTTGCATCTCCTCAGTCTTTCTTCATATGTCAGATTGCCGAATCCCTTTATCATTTTCGTTGCTCTCCTTTGTATTTTCTCCAGTTTTCTACATCTTGCCTCAGGTATGGGCACCACACTTGCACACAATGCTCCAAATTAGGCCTGACCAATGCTTTGTATAATTCGAGCATTGTTTCTTTTCCCTGTTTATTATTGTCCTCTTAATCATTCCTAGTACTTTGTTTGCTTTCTTTGCAGCCTCTGCACATTGCCTTGATGGTTTGGCACTGTTGTTTACGATTACTCCTAGGTCCCTCTCCTCCTCTGTTTCTCTCAATATTATTCCTCCCATTTCGTATTGGAGTTTTTTGTTGGTTTTACCCATGTGCATAACTGAGCATTTTTCTGTGTTGAACATCATTTTCCATTCCTCTGCCCATCTGTGCAGTCCTTCAATGTCTTTCCTCAGTATATCGGCCTCTTCTTCCGTATCCACCCCTCTTCCCATTTTCGTATCATCGGCGAATTTTGATATCTTCGACACTATTCCACTATCAATGTCGTTTATAAAAACAACAAAAAGCAACGGCCCCAAGACAGATCCCTGTGGCACCCAACTCTCCACCCTCGACCATTTTGAATATTTCCTCTTATTCCAACTTTCTGCCTTCTATCGCTCAGCCATTGTTTTAACCAATTCAACAAATTTCCTGCGATTCCACTCGCTTCCAATTTCTTTCATAACTTTTGATGTGGGACCTTGTCGAACGCCTTTGCGAAGTCCAGGTATACTATGTCGACCGCGTTTCCTTCATCCAGTTTCTTGTACATCTCTTCGAAAAACTCTAGCAGGTTTGTTAGGCACGACCGTCCTTTCGTGAATCCGTGTTGGCTATTGAGGATCACACTGTATTTCTCATAGTGTTCAATCATTCCATCTTTGATGATTCTCTCCATCACTTTACACACTATGCTTGTAAGGCTGACTGGCCTGTAATTTTTTGCTTCATTTCTGCTTCCCTTCTTGAAGATCGGTACTATTAGCGCATCCCTCCAATCCTGTGGGATCTCTCCTGTTTTCATTGACTTTTCCATAATATGCGATAATATTCCTCCCAATTCTTCACTTACTTCCTTTAGAAACTTGGGATGCATTGCATCGTTACCTGGACTCTTGTCAGTTTTAAGTCTTTCCAATTCCGCTGTCACTTTCTCTTTTGTAAATGTTACGGTCTTCAATCTTTGCTCCTCTTCTCCATTAAACATCTTCATCGCTTGTAGTATATTTTTTTCTTCATCTTTGTTGAAGACTGAGACAAAGTATTTGTTTAATTCCTCTGCCGTCTGTTCGTCTTCCGTGATCAAACTTCCCTTTTCATTTATAATTGGACCAACTCTGTCTCTTCTTCTGTCTACTTCTCACATACTTGTAGAAGGATTTACTGTCTTTTTTCACATTTGCCGCCAGTTTCCTCTCATAATTAATCTTGCACCGCTTTTCTGTTTATTTTGTTTGATTCATTCCTTTTCTTGACATACTTTTCCTTTAATTTATCTCTTTGGCTCTTCATGCTTTGATCATCTGAATCCTTGCCTTACTTCTTCCAGGCCTTTTGCTTCATTCGTCTCTTTTTCTGTACCTCTCTTGTTACCCATGGTTGGTTACATAAATTTAAAACATATATGATAATTTGTAACAATGTGTGCAGACCGGGCAACTATTTGACCTGATGCGAAGAACTCTCACGCTTACACAAATCAAATGAATGCGCCATCGTATATCCACAGCGCATGTAGACCGCTTAATTATTAGGCCCACTTACTTATTTTAGAAAATCACTGGTAGCACAATAACGCAGACCTGCATATCTCGTGGGTTTTGAGCTTACTGACTAAAATACTGAGATAATAATAATAAAAAAGATAAGTCAAGTGATAGTGACACTGTAATAATGCTCAATGCATCACGTAATGGCTGTTACTAAGCAAAGTCTTTGTTCATACTAGAGGTCAAATTAATTATGACATATGACTACGGTGGATCTCCACATAACGCAAATCGAAACCCCAATCAGAAAATTCAATTAAGATTCCAACAGAAATATATTTTCAGTTTTAAAACGGACAGAGGACCTACCTTTCATTATGTTTTCTTGGCTTTCCATGTTGAACAACAGAATTTTACGGAAATGTTCACGAAAGCGACTGCACAGTGCACACGGTGTCATGAAATCTATTAAACGACAGACAAGTCGTCTGATGCAAACAGAAGATCTCTCGGACAATTATAGGCCTAGAATTTAAGCAAAGCCAGCAGTCTAAAGAATCGACTCACGTGTATGAGTTCGGCCTACACCGCGTACATGAGCTAGAAATGCCTATTAAGTGAGAATTTCAGCTAAGCCAGTATTCTGAAGAATCTATAGGCACATGACCCACGTGTATGAGTTCGGCCTACACCGCGTACATGAGCTAGAAATGCCTATTAAGTGAGAATTTCAGCTAAGCCAGTATTCTGAAGAATCTATAGGCACATGATCCACGTGTATGAGTTCGGCCTACACCGCGCACAGGCATGGGATAGAAATGCCTAGTCATCGATTCATATAGGCCTAACGACCATGATTGCATTGACCTATGCGCAATAATATCGCCTCGTTATGCAATACATGCAATAGGGCTGAGGTATTGACAGACCGCAGGTGAAGAACGATATCTGTATGAATTTAAATAAAATATTAATATGCATGGCTGAATTCGTATCATAGGCTAAAAATATACCTGCAGTCTGTTGTTTTCCAAAGAATGGGCCCTACTGAGTGATTGGTATTAGTTTATTGTTTGATCTCACATGGGCTTTCGTGGGTCAGGCTTCATGATGTGTTCCGCGCCATCACTATCAACCGCATGCTATACTGTTCCCATGTATGGTGGGGCTGCGCCAGCACCTCTGAAGAGTATTTCTTGAAGTGGAGCTACATAAATTTACGATTACGATTACGAAGCAGGAACTTGACTCTTTGAGCTCGCTGTTCCGCAAGTTGGTACGCCTTGGTTTCCTACCCAAATCTTTCCCCACCTTTGAGGAGCTTTGTTAAAAAGCTGACATACACCTCTTTAGCAACATCTTAACAAATACTAGCCACACTACACTCTCCATGACCTTGTTCTCCCCGTTTATTGGACTGGTCATGGCCTGCGCCCACGATCAAATAACCGTGTTCTCCCTAGATTTGATTCCCTTAGCAGGCGCGCCTTCTTGGCTAGGATGTTGTACAGTTAGACATCTGTTTTATCAAATCAATCAATCAAATTTATTAGACTCGATTCCGTGAACAGTTAACACAATGTACACGTGTGAATACAGTCATTAACACTTTACATTTCATAAACGCCTTTAATAAGAAACAGAAATTGGAGAGGTCATAGTCTAACAGGTTAAGTAATAAAATCGATTCGTGGGGAGAAGAAGTCCAATGGGTTTATCTAGTCTTACCCACTATGATGGAACAAATTTAAAGAACTTGAAAGAAAACATGAGTCAGTTCGATTAACTTAGAATGAGAAATAGGTATGGCAGTAGTGAAATCAACGTCAGTTAAGTAAGTGTTTTTATAGGCCTGTTTGAAGGAGTTGAGTGACCTCTGATTACGGATGCCATGGTCAGTGGAATTCCGCGGTTTAGGCCCAGTTATTCCAACAGAAAATTGCCTAACATTAGTTTTACAGATTGCAGTGCAAAGATTAAACCGAGATCTAGTGTTATAACCATGAACAGAAGCATTAGTGGAGAAATAACAATTACATATACTGGGTAAAGTTTGGCTCTGATGTCGGTACATGAAGTTGGAGTTTATGTGGGTCAAAGATAGTTAATAAGTTTAAACTTTTAAACAGACTAGAGGTCTTAGCCAAGTAGTGTACACCAGCTATGATTCTTACAACCCTCTTTTGGAGTAAGTGTATAGGTTGGAGTGGAGTTTTATACCAACGTGCCCATAATTATATTAACACCATAATTAAGGTAGGGAAAAATGAAAGTATTATATAAAGTACGGAGAGTATTAGGAGGAAGAGTAGTTTTAAGTCTTCTGATAACCCCTGTAGACTTGGCTATCTTATTTTTAACTAAGTTACAGTTGACTTAATTTTCTTCTCCTAATTATCATTTTCTCTAAACCTAACTTATTTTTGACTTTGTATTTAAAGCGCTGAGCATTTGCTTGCGTTTAATAAAGAACACACAAAATTACTTACGGTCACCAACTCTTCTCCTTTCTTAGTTGTGACCTAACTCAAGAACTTTCCTTATCTCTACATATAAATTGCTCAAATTCTTCTAACTGTTAAGAATTAAATTGACACAGTTCTTTGAATGTTTTTCTTTAAACACAGTTATTCTTCAAACACAACTCGACTGTAACTTCTGACATAGGCCTACAGCTCTCTACTGCATTAAAACAACTACTGTTCAAATTCACTGTCATCAGCAGTTTTCTAAGTTTGGCGCGCTAACTGCACGTGCAAAAAGAATCTACCGTCAGCCAATCTTTAGGCTACTTTAGGCCAAGCGCCCGCAAGCCGACTGCGCAACTAAGGCCTAAGACTAAAACCGCTTAACAATCGATACACATTATATATATTTATATATATATATCAACCTAAGGAAAACCCGTGATCATTATATATGCAAAACATTTGTTCACATTACCTCCTTCCTTTTCTTTGGATTGACCAAATTAAATATAAAAATTTGCGAATTCATCGTATACTAAATTATGCAATAAACTTAATACTATATAATACAGTAAAATAGACAATCTTATAATCTAGATAAACAATCTGCTACAACATTTAATCGTCCTTTCTTATAATTAACTTCTACATCAAAAGTTTGCAGTGCCAAAGCCCAACGCACCAGTTTAGCAGACTTAGACATAGATTCAGTTAG
>JACEVL010002600.1:0-16651 GCA_020284085.1 Aporrectodea caliginosa
GTATGTGTCATCTGTGCGTGTCTTTAATAACCCAAATAAACTGCAGTAAAGCATCGATTTTCTACCAGATTTTCACTGGTACTGAACTCTCAAAGGTATGTATGTGCTTTTCATTTTATTAGCATTGCTGTAGGTGTAGGCCTAGTTAAGGAAATTATTTAACCCTCTAAGAACGATTGCTAGATTCAAACCAACAAATAAATGCAATGTAAGAGAAAGAAGAAGGCTACTTGGGTGACGTTCAGTGCCTACTGTGGCTGTAGCTGGCTTAGAGATTGCTTTGAGATGGTTCAAAACAAAAGATGCAGCAGAACCTGTAAAAATCATGCAGTTCACCAGCTGCATGATTGGGCTAAGCCTCCTTTTGACAATTCATACTCCAGTATTAAGTAATTCCAGTGATTTGCTTTTGAAGTTACTGTGTGCCACAGATAAGTATAGTTTTGTTTGCAATGCCCCAGCAAGAGCATTTCTAAAAAAAATATCAAATTGTATTCTGGTTATAGTAGCTGCGAATGCTGTACACAGGAGGATGAATGGTTTGGAAGGGTTGTCTTTCTCTAGACTAACTGTCCATTGCGTACTGCTGAGCAGTTTGTGGAAATGGTTTATGATAATCATAATTTGGGTTCAACACCAACTACTTTGTTGATGGATTGCATAATTATAAGATTTTGTTCTTGACTATATGCATTTGTTATGTCTAAGTCTGACCGGAAGAATGATAAAATGGTGATTATCAGGGTCTCTAAATATTTGTCAGAATAATAGCAAACACAGGTCAAGAAATTTCCATAGAATTATTCGGGTTATCTGCATTTATTCCAAAAGAGTTTGTTAGGAAACAACGAAGCATGAGCGGAATTGACAGATGAAAAGCAACAGATCCTATTTCATTGTTTTAATTATGTTTCAATTTTGATTTTCCATTTTCAGATGCAGTCAGAAGGAATTCTTTGTTCAAGTCGGAATTTGCAAGAGATTCAACAACTGAGGAGGCAATCTATAAGCTCTTGGTTTTACAATGCAAGGGATCGTCAAGGCCCTCAAGGGCTCAAGGCGGACGTTCGGCAAGAGCAATTAAAGCTTTCGCTGAAAAAGAATATACGAAAAGAACAGTCATCAGGTGCACCAGCACCTGCCAAAAAAGGCGCCAAAACAGAATTCATGATTTTGGTGTATGTTTTGTGACATTCAGTTTCTCAGAAAGTGTCTTAAAAATCTAACCAGCATCTATGGCATTGGAATTTTGTCTTGATATTTTCTGCTACATTCAAGTTTGGCCATAGGTCTACAAATTAGGTGTTTTGTGGTACATGTATTTTTATTATAACATGATACTTAGTTACAGGTACATGGAATTTTTTAACTTTGTTGCTCTTTAGTCATTTACTTTTATTCCGTTGCACATGAGTAATTATTTCTATTTTGTACTAGTAATAATGTTATTGCACTAGTCATTACTTTTGTTGTCTTGCACTTAACAGGAGAAGGATCAAGGGTGTCAATTTTGACATCTTTTCAATTTCGTTTGAACATAAACTTTAGGGTTCGTCCATTAATTATGTCAACAAATTTTAGGCAGTTTTTGACCCCCTCCCCTTGTCAACAACTGTCAAACATTGACGGACACCCCTAAAAATTATGTCAACAATCCCAGACCCCCTACAAAAAAGAAACAAAATGGCTCGATGCACGTAGAATCATTTTTATTTTTATTTTTAGACTGAAAAAATGCAATCTCGAATTTCAAAATATATGGGTATAGTTTATTACCAGCTTTTTAGTAGTATTAAACATTAAGCACTTTCTACATTTTTAGCATTTCTTAATGTTTTCGCTACCATTTGGAAGGCCCTGTGTTGATTTATTGGAGAAAAATTTGTTGACGTCAACTTGTACCGAACCCCCTCCTCCTTTGTCAACAACTGTCAAACTTTTCCAAAGCCCCTCCCCCTATTTTGTTGACAAAATTAATGGACAACCCTCAATAGTGGGAATTCAACAATGAAACTTGGTTACAACTTTTGTATCAGTGTAAATAACTTGTTATTTTGCTGCACTTAAGTAATTTCTGTTACCTTATATCGGTTATTTTCGGTATTTTCTGGGGCCCGTTTGGGCAAACATACTTTTGCCCAAACGTCCATCCATCCATACATTCATCCATCCATCCATCCATCCATGCAATTTGGGTCCGGAAAGGGTTCCTTATTTGGGGCCCGTTTGGGCAAACATACTTTTGCCCAAACGGGCCCCAAATTAGTAACCCCATAGGGCCCTAAATTGGGTGCCCGACTGGGGCCAGTGAGCATAACCAAGCTCTCCCCTAATTGGGTTTGGCAAATGGCAATTGGGCCCCAATAATCGCCCTAAAATTTTGCTGTCTGGGTCGGGAAATGTAATTTCTCTCGTCCTTTCTTGGACGCTCAAAGCTGTGAGGGCGAGGGCGCAGACTATAATTATGGCCTGTGAACCCTTGGTGGAAACAGGTCGAGCAGGACGTGCGTGTTCTGTAGCATCACAGCTCGCAACAGCCGGCCCTCGATGTCGCGTACGAGCGCATCAACGCTCATGATGTCGGGCGGTAGAAATCCCAAACGCTCAGGCAACGTTTATAACGTGTCCCAATCCCAATGGGTGGGCCCACAAAATAAAACCTGCGTAGGGCCCCAGATATCCTTGGGACGGGCCTGCACTGCCTTTTTGGACCTTAACGTCCTCACTACTGTGCAAGGCCGCGAGTCAGGCTGTTTGTGTAGTTTGGCACCAGAAGTAGTGCAGACCGGTCGGTTGTTTTCCGTAGTTTACACGTCATCTATTAAATCGAACTAGGTCGGGTAAATAGCACAGGCGATGGAGTTCTTCCTCCAACGAACAGGACTGGCGTAGAATTTGAATTTCAGCGATTAAAACCAGTGGCGTAACGAGGGGGCACGGGGGCGGCCGCCCCCGGGCGCAGGACGGGGGGGCGCAAAATTAGGTATGAAAATGTGTTTTTGTTAAAGAAATCAGGTAAAAATAGAAAAATAGTAAAAAAGTAACTTTTTGTACGTGAGTCTGGGCGCGCAAGGGGGCGCAAAATGATATTTGACAAGTTTCTTGTTGAAAAACAGAGGTAAAAGCAAAAAAAAAGGTCATCAGAAATTTTGGTGGAACTGAGAAAAAATTTTCAGGAAATTCTTGCCCCGGGCGCACGAACCCCTAGTTACGCCACTGATTAAAACCGACCATCCATCTGTTGAGTGTTGACCGTCGATCGATCGTCTTAAGCTGCGGGGATCGGTCGTCACGTGCTTCCGACGTCGACCGTCAACAGTCGTTCTGTTTAATTTATTTTTTAATTTTGAACTCAAAATTCTCCGTTTTCTTATCAGAAAGACAAGATGGCATCGAATCTCTGCAGTACGTAAACGCCTGCATGCAGTTTCAAGTATTAGGCTCAGGGCCGTAAATCCTAGGGAAGGGAGGGAATTCCCTCCCCACTTTTCAGCTTGGGAAGGGAATGTGAAGGAATTCCCTTCCCACAAATTTGTCTAAACTGTGAATATTTAAACCCCAGTCGCTACAATCTGTTCCTTTGTGACGGGCAGTCAGACGAACAGACTGCTAGCCTTTCTGCCGTGCACCCAGGTTATCGGATATACCGACTGACTGACTGGCAGAGCTTGCAGAGGTATACTATCCCGGTCAAGGCTTGTAAGATTGATAGACCCTGATAACCTCTACATAATGAGGTCAATCCTCAAACTTTCTTGTGAAGTCTCAAATAGGCCCCACACATAATACCCTGTATACGTGACTCGGCTCCAGCATCAGCAGGAAGATACATCAAGTAGCCTCCCACACACATTCTTGTCATGCATGAGACGAGGGTTTGCAGTGTAGGGCCTATATCAAATTTCTAGCAGAGGAGGAAGTCAAAGAGGAATAGCAGAAGAAGGAATAGGAGGACGAAGTGGAGGAGGAGGGGAAAAAGAAAGAGGAAGAGGTAGAGGAGGGGAGGAGGAGGAAGGGGAGGAGGAGGAAGAGGGGGAGGTTAGTGGTCATTAGGATGTAGGATGGATTTAGTCTAAGCCACGAACCTCTGGATAATATTAATAGGAGCCCTTGCCTCTGCAGCGAAATCCAGCTGTGGCATACACCGCATTTTGGACTTAAACTGTCATGACACATACATGTAGGTTTAGATGTCAATATCAATAATAAAGTGACCATTGTGGAGGTAAGTTCATTCGCTGTTCATCAGTCTTACATTATAGATCTTATTATTTTTGCAGTCAAAGTTTTTCTGTTTTATGCATATTTTATTTAAATCTGATTGAAAGATTTTATTTCTTGTGGAAATATCTAACCACGTCTGCAAGGGATTTGGCAGGAAAAGCTTTAGCTTTAGCAAAGCAATATCCTGGCTGGCCTTAATGGTCAGGACTTCATAAGTCATAACAGAAATGCAACATTTATCCTCTCTACATAAGGCAAATTTTGGATGCACCCAGTTAACATCATTGGACCTGTTGTACTTTTTAACACAGTACAATCCTTTGGATATTTCCAAACGTTTGTGTCAGCTTACCGTCTTACGTATACTATACATGTTGACAATTCCATCAACAGTAGCCTCTGCAGAGAGACCATTCGGCAAACTCAAGATGATTAAGAGTTTTTAGGGTCTATAATGTCTCATTCACATCTGGTGCATTTGGCCAGGTTGAGCATTGAGTCTAATATTGCCAGAACAATTGATTTTGAAACTGACATCAGAAATTTGGGGAGAAAGGGCCAGGAGTGCTTCTTTGTTGAGCAAATAAGCCTATTAAGTTTTTAAAAAGCATGATCATTTTCTTATTAGTGACAGTAGTGTGGTGGCTTCCAAGTTTTTCTTTTAATTGAGTCTTCATAACTCCATTTGAATCCCTGATTGAAGTAAAGGCACACAGTCACAATTGGTTCATTTACAATGAATCAATCATTTATTGTCAATGATTGGTATGACAGCTGTTTTAACTTCTTAAAGTAAATTTTCAATGCTTACTGCTGTTTTGTTATCTTTGGTCAGCTTCAGGGGCTTCGCTCCTCTGACCACTGAGGGCCTTGACCATGGGCTTCCCCATAAATAATAATAGCTCAATAATACGTTTTGCAGACTTAGTTCATGCAGCAAGTAATATTGCTTTGTTAACTGTTATTTTAGCATTATAATTTAAAGTATAAAATACTCAAAACATTTTTAAGTAAAAGTAGGCTATCAATATTGTCATTCCATTGTATTTTAAATACAGGTAGAAAATACTTAAAATAGTATTTAAAGAAGTATTTTAAATACAAGTATTTAAAATACTTCCTATCACAGAATAAAAATAGTAAGAAATAAATAAGAACAAGAAGGAAACACGTTCGACCAAATAATCACAGTTTTGTCCTAACTACTTTGGGGAGCCAACTCAAAGATTATGTGCCCCAAGTGACTGGGAAACCAATGCCGCTCGTCGTTAAAGTGTTAACCTAATGGGTAACTGAATTCAGTGGGCTTCTTAAGTGAACGTGCAGTTTCCCTCCCCACATTTTGAAACAGATTTACGACCCTGATTAGGCTACGAGTTATTGTAAGAATCTAGCGTCGTTTGGCTTTGAAATTTAACCCTGCCCATGATGGTGGCCAGATGTTTTGGTTCGGGGCCCCTATTCCGGGGGCCGCTATTACGGGGGTCCACTATTCCGGGGTCCACTATTCCGGGGGTCCGCTATTCCGGGGTCCGCTATTCCGGACTAAAGAACAGACAAATATATGGGGAACAGGTCGATAGTCCGAAGGTTCGAAAGTCCGAAGGTTCGATAGCCCAAAGGTTCGATGGTTAAACATATATGTATATGTACATATATATACATGTATATGTACATTATATGTTTATATATACATGTATATGTATCTATCTATATATATACATGTTTGAATATGTATACATATGTTTGTATATATATATGCATTTATATATACTCATGCACAAATGTTATATAATTATATATACATACATATGAATATATATGAAATATTATATATGTGTGTGTGAATATGTATATATATGTATATACATATATGTATGTATCTATATTTATATATGTATGTATATATGTAAGGGTATATGTACATGTATATGTATATACGTATATATATGTACTTATGTAAAATTGTAAATACATATGTGTGTGCATGTATATATGTTTATGTACATATATATATGTATTTGTGTATATATGTATGTATAGGTATGTGTAGGTATATATATATATATATGTATAATGCATTCATGTATATATACATGTATGATGTATGTATGTAGTTATACATATATGCATACATAAATATATATACTTACAAAATACGCGGGAATGGAAATACCAGACGCTGTCTACAACTGGTTGATAAGCTATTTTAGAGGCAGAGGGCATGTCACTAGCTACGGTGGAGATGTCTCGGAAGTTGCCTGTATCACAGCTAGCATCGTACAGGGGTCAGTACTTGGACCGGTATCCTACGTCGTGGGTGCGTCCGACCTCCACCCTAGGCATAAATTCAACATTCTGGTCAAATTTGCCGATGACACGTATCTGTTGGTTGGATCGAGCCACCTTGGTACAGTGAGAGAGGAATTCGAGGGTATATCTGACTGGGCTAAAAAGAACAATCTGCGACTGAATACATCTAAGACCCGAGAAATGATCATCTTCGGAAAGAGAAAACCTCGTAGAGTAATCCCACCCATTGTTCCTGAGGCGGCCCGAGTAGAAACGATGCGTGTCTTGGGGGTGACCATAAGATCAGATCTGCGGATGACCACCCACGTGGACAACGTCTTGACATCATGCTCATCCTCCATGTACGCCCTGCGCGTGCTCCGATCCCACGGCCTTCCACCAAGCGCATTACATGAAGTTACAAGAATGACTACCATCGCGCATCTAATGTATGCCTCCCCGGCCTGCGGCCTGGTGGGGTTACACTAGTGCAGGGGAGCGGGACCGCATCGAGCAGCTGATGAAGACCCTGAGACGCGGACTATATCTACCATCTCAATCACCCAGTGCGACGGAGATGGCGGAGGAAGCTGATGAACGCTTGTTTAGATCTGTGCGTAATGATGATAGTCAGGTGGCTTAGCGCTGAATTTCAACGTTATCGTTACCGGGCGGATAAAAGCACCAAATTTGGCATGAAGATCCGTTATGGTCTACTAAGTAAAGTTGGAGTAGGAGCCCTCTGAAACTAATAAGCGTTTTTATGAAAAACACAAAACACCAAGGTCAAAAGGTCAAACTCAAGGAAAAAGGCCACAACTCAGCTAAATATTATTCTATTTGGGTCGTTCTTTTACCTATTTGATCGGACCAGTAAGGGCTACATCAGAGAAAGACATAGAACTAGAAGGCTAACATAATTCAAGGTCATTTCAAGGTCAAAAGGTCAAAATCAAGAGAAAATTGGCAATAGCTAGGCCAAATTTTTCTTCATCTGGATAATTCTTAGTTATGGCAGTTCTGCATTGCTTTCGACCTTTGGCCTTGAAATTAACCCAAGGTCATTTCAAGGTCAAAAGGTCAAAATCAAGGGAAAGTGACCATAACACAGAATCACCAAAATAAAACAACATTTGGCTGAGTCATTTCCAGACATTTTGCCATTTCCAGACATTTTGCTCAATCTGAATGAGTCGTAGTTATGGCAGTTCTCTGTTGATTTTGACCTTTGACCTTGAAATTAACCCAAGGTCATTTCAAGGTCAAAAGGTCAAAATCAAGGAAAAATGACCATTACACAGAATCACCAAAATAAAACAACATTTGGCTGAGTTTTAGCCATTTCAAAACATTGAAGCATGCCGACGTATATGACGAAATATACCGTGTATCAAGTAGTAGTAGTCATAAGAAGACGAGCTCACATGTGGAAAAAAATCTTGTCATCTGAAGTTCAATAATTCAAAGTTGGAAAAGGTTATTAGGATACAGCAAACTAGTGATGATGGAGAGAAGAGACCCAATAAGCGTTCGATTGTGGTTGTTCTGCGAGAAGGGCAAAGAGGAAGTCGCTCTACATGACGTTTCAACATTTGATGCCGACCAAAATAATCGGGCCATGATCACAGAGCTAAATGACACACACCTTATTGCTAGAATAATTTGGGGTGACCTTATAGCATCGGAGGCAAAATACCATCTGGCGTGTCTGGTCGTGCTGAGAAATCGCTACCGTAGTTTAACTCGCAAGGCAAGCCAAAAACAAGAAAACACAGATGAGAAAATGAATGAGTGTCGGGCATTTGTAGAACTGGCAAGTTACATTGACAAATCGGTGAAGTCTGGAGTTCTTCTCTTCAAGTTATCTGAGCTTCACTCTATGTATGTGAATCGTCTAGAGGAACTGGGCATCAAGAAACTAATCGACAAGACCAGATTGAAGTGTCAATTGCTAGAACGCTTCACAGAGGCCCAAGAACAGCATGATGGGGAAAACGCTCTTCTTATTTTCAAGGAAGGCCTGAGAGATATGTTAAAGAAGCTCTTAAGATTCGAGACTTTTCAGAAGATGTTGTTATCCTGGCCAAAGCGGCTGCAATAGTAAGGAAAGATATCAGAAGCCATCAAGGCTTCAAATTCACTGGTAGTTTCCCAGGAGAATGCTAAGAAGACTCACTGCCTGCAAGCCTGAAGTATCTTGTTTCCATGATATTGAATGGTCCGTACTTGAAAGATCAGTACAAACAGGAATCTCAGGCTTGTCTCACGATTAGTCAGAGCATCGTTTACAACACAAAGAAAAGAGCTTCTAATACTGCTTCGAAGACCAGACACACTACAGAGCGTGAACCACCCCTCCCCATCTACATTGGCATCAATGTGCATGCACTTACCAGAAGCAAGAAACTCATCCAGCAGTTATACCACATGGGCATCAGCATTTCATATGATAGGATTGTGGAGATTGAGGATTGGATCGGAACTTCTGCTTGCGAATGATTTGCAGAAGATGGATTGGTGTCTCCTGCTTGTTTCCGGAAAGGATTCTTCACTGTTGGCGCTCTGGACAACCTCGACCACAACCCCAGCTCGACTACGTCCTTGACTTCATTCCATGGCACTGGAATCAGCCTTTTCCAGATGCCAACCAAGACAGAACCTGGGAAGAGTAGACCATCCATTATAATACCACCTTCTGGCAAAGAAAAGCACTCTCTTCCTGACAGCTATGCGTCTGTACCAGCGGTAGTTTTCAAGACCACTGATGTTGCTGTGCCAGAATGTGACGATTGTGACGTGTTCCCTCTACAGCGCTGCTTAGATCAGGCCAGAACCGGAGAACGGCGTTGGCTCGAGCATGCACTGCAACGTCTGCAGACAGAAAAGCTCACCAGTGGAGATGCCATTGCATGAGCTGCATATCACGCCTCTATATGCTACCTCCGATGGAAGACTCTCCAGCTCTGTGTGCATTACTTTCTCTGTTCTATGAGAAATCTGCCACTCCGGCTATGATCAAACATGGCATGGACATCGTTAGACTACCTGTTCATTTTCTGAATCCAGGACAAGATCCCAGTCACTACATTTGACCAGCCTCTGTTTGCACTAGCTAATTTCGTACAGTGGAGATGGCCAGACTGGCAGACACTCATGGTGAGAGAGTGCATGTGGTTATGCTAGGTGGACTGCATACGGAGATGGCCCTCTGGAACACACTGGGGGATATCTTGGAGGGCTCTGGGTGGACTACAGCCACAACAGAGTCAGACCTCTGGTATGGCTGACTCATATCTGAAGGCAACACATTTAACTCGAACCAGGCATACACATCAAGTAACTCTCTTGGCCCTACACAATCTTCAACAAGAGGCTTTATTGGTAAATTTTAGAGGAAAATGTTTGGAAATGGCTAAAACTCAGCCAAATGTTGTTTTATTTTGGTGATTCTGTGTAATGGTCATTTTTCCTTGATTTTGACCTTTTGACCTTGAAATGACCTTGGGTTAATTTCAAGGTCAAAGGTCAAAATCAACAGAGAACTGCCATAACTATGACTCATTCAGATTGAGCAAAATGTCTGGAAATGGCAAAATGTCTGGAAATGACTCAGCCAAATGTTGTGTCATTTTGGTGATTCTGTGTTTATGGTCACTTTCCTTTTGACCTTGAAATGACCTTGGGTTAATTTCAAGGCCAAAGGTCGAAAGCAATGCAGAACTGCCATAACTAAGAATTATCCAGATGAATAAAAATTTGGCCTAGCTATTGCCAATTTTCTCTTGATTTTGACCTTTTGACCTTGAAATGACCTTGAATTATGTTAGCCTTCTAGTTCTATGTCTTTCTCTGATGTAGCCCTTACTGGTCCGATCAAATAGGTAAAAGAACGACCCAAATAGAATAATATTTAGCTGAGTTGTGGCCTTTTTCCTTGAGTTTGACATTTTGACCTTGGTTTTTTGTGCTTTTCATAAAAACGCTTATTAGTTTCAGAGGGCTCCTACTCCAACTTTACTTAGTAGACCATAACGGATCTACATGCCAAATTTGGTGCTTTTATCCGCCCGGTAACGATAATTTCACTAAGCCACCTCACTATGAACACCATGTACTCCATCGGCTCTTCCCCCCGCCTCGCCCCTCTTGTGGACATGTGCTCCGCCCTCGGGCCCATGGCTTCTCTCTTCCGGAAAAAGATAATCGTAACTTCATTCCTAGAGTGCTATATAAAGACATATTCTGAATAAATCACTTAAAATTAAATTAAACGATATATAGAAAGGACAAGGTCACATACAAATGAACACATATATAAATATGACTAACTAATGTAACAAGCTGCGTTCTGTCAGCCTGGTGTTCGGAATAAACGAAAATTGATTGATTGATTGATGTAAGTATATATATATGTATATTCATGTATATATATACAGGTATGTATGTATTTAAACGGGGAACGGACATTGTCCCCCCTGGACATTGTCCCCCCGATTTTGCGTAGGACATTATCCCCCCTGGACATTATCCCCCCCTCTGTGTAAATAGCCTATAGTCTGCATGTCATTGATAAACCTTAGTTGCCGTTTTTGTTGGCTATTTCATTCAGGTGTAGGCCTAAACTTAACCCTTAAACCACCGCATACTATGTGGGGTTCATGCACCCGGACGCCAAATACTTTTTTGTTGCAATATAGGCCTACTTCGAAACGTCACAACTCACTGAGAAACCATATATATATACATATTTACATATATATATATATAGATACATACATATATATACATATATATATGTATATATGCATATGCACACATATATATACATATATATACTTAGATCCAAATATGTATATATATGTGTATATATATATTAATACATATATTAATACATATGCAAATATATATATATCCATATATATATACATATGTAAATATGTATATACTTATATATATATGCATATAAATGTATACTTACACATACATATACACAAATATATACACTTACATATACATATTTCTGCAAGAATATTATACGATTATATCTTAGACTGGGGGGGACAATGTCCAGGGGGGACAATGTCCTACACCCATTTAAACACATACATGCATAAATACATATTTACTTACACATACCTATACATATATATACACATATACATATATATGTACTAGGGTGGTTCACAGATGCATGGTCAAAAACAAAGTGCAAGCTAGAAACCACGGCACCCTCTCAGTTTGTTAGACCTATCAATAGTATTATTTAGACAAAACTTCAGCTTTTAATTCCAACGGGAAGACGGTGCTCACGGACTGTGTCACTTTGCATGATACCGATAAAAAGACACTAATTGTGGAAATTAATGCGTCGAGCATACATTCCCGTACAAATGTATTTTATTTCACGATAAATCAAATTTTACTGTAATTTGACAACACATGTGACAGTAGAACAGTTAGTCAGATTGATCTGTAAAATTTCAGTAAGTTTGAAGAATTGGAAATGTCCAATAATTTAAAAAAACACATCGTTCTGACCATGAATGTCGATTGTTCCGGTTTTATGACTTCAACACCCGCTACAGTCTTAGCGTCTAGAAACTCAAGCTCTGTGTCAACAACAGACTTCTTTGTTGTTGTTGTGTGGCAAATAGCATTCCTATTTGCCACGGCCACTTGAAGAAGACACTGCTTTTCTTTTTCATTACTCACGATGAGTCGGTTGAATTCCTCGAACAACTTCACACACCTCTGAGCCGTGTCGTTCACCACTCTCAACTGCTAAATTCTCTGTCTACCTTGTTTGTAATCCTCATTCTCGATCCATTTCTCTTGTGGAAATGTAAGAAAGTAATCACTAATCTTCATGTGTGTCAGTTTTCACTTGGTTGCAAAATCACCCAGGCAAGCCCCCTCCTTCAGTACCGCAGCATCACCTCTCAGGCTCTCACCTTCCTTTCACCAGGATTTGTAGTTACTCTGTGAACAATATTCACCTTATCTGTTACTGGAAGTTGGTCTGAGAACAGTGCCAGACTTACAGCCTCATCTGAACGGTACCACTAGTGGTTTCTAGGGCCTTCCTGGCAGCAACGCTGATCTCGGAGTCAACTGACTCATATTTTCCTAGATTAATCTGAAGTGACAGGTCTTGTCCATGATCTTCAGAAGCAAGTGAGGCCTTTGTCCATGCTTTTGCATAAAGAAGGGCAACAAAGCTGCACATGAATCTGAGTTTCTTTCTTCTTCGTTAGATTGAATACACCACGTTGATCACAAAAAGGGTAGATTTTCATGGCATACAGTAACGTGGCCATCCAACTTGCATGGTGAATTGGCCCAGGGCTCTCCAGTGAGTTATTGAAGGCTAACTTCCAAGACAACCATTTTCAGCTCAAATGAGTTCTTGACCTCTTATCTCTGAATCTGATTTTCTTTCAGTTAACTTCTTGAGAAAATTGAGTGCTGTTTCATGATATGGTTCAGTGCGGATATGACATTCAGTCCTGTATCACACTTTCCTCAAGCAGCTTTATATGTCTGGAAGATTGGATTATGTGATGAATTAGATGGATCGCAGCACAAGGTGAATACTTTGGCTAAAACCATCACATGGTGACGGTAGGCCAAACATAGGAGCTCTCGACCTATCTTGTCCTCCAGCAAAACGCACACTCCGTTGAAGAGCTCAGTATTGACAGTTATCAAAGCTCAAGGTTTGAACCTTGTCAGTGAGTGTCCACAGCTCCAGAAGAAGACGAATGGCCATGGATTCATTGTATACTGTCCCACAGGCAAATTTCGGAACACCGAAAAGTTAGAGTGTTAAATATGAGCTCTTTAATTTCATTGGCAAAATGGTAAATTTGAAAATTCACTTATGAAAAATGTCTGCCAAAAACACAGAAAGTAGACACCATGACCTTCAGAAAGAACTTTACACTTTGTTCAAAATACCAGTAAGTAAGAAAGTATAACACAACAGAAACTATTTGAATCTCATCTCCATGACAAATGTTGAGTTGTTGACCAAGTTATACGACATCAAGATTTACCGCTAATGCTACTATAATGGTAATATTTCAATGTCATTGAGCACCATCTTCCAGCTGGAATAGGATGCTGAAATTTTATCTCGATAATACTATTGACAGGTCTAACAAACTGAGAGGGTGCCCTGGTTTCTAGCTTGAACTTTGTTTTTGTGAACCACCCTAATATGTACATGTATATATATACACACATATAATATTTACATAAGTACATTTATATGCGTATATACATATATATATATTATACATGTATATATACACATACATATATATGTATACATATGCATGCATATATTATATCATATATATACACTAATATCCAGAGTCTGGCGGATCCCCGTAATAGTGGACCCTGGCATAGTGAATCCCCGGAATAGTGGACCCCGGAATAGTGGACCCGGAATAGTGGACCCCGTAATAACGGCCCCCCGGAATAGCGGGCCGGTACCGATGTTTTTACTCTGATGCGGTCGATTTAATGGGTGTCAGTTTGTTGTTTGACTGGAAATTTGACTGACAGAAACTAGATAGCTAAGCGTGAAGTGTGTCGGTGAATAAGCGATCTGACAGGATCGGTGTTTCAAGGGGACTCGGTTGCATGCAATATTTATCAAGTGCTGTTGATAAATCTGTAGTGGATGTTGTGATGGGTTGTACGTGTGTCGGTAGCCTAACTATAATTGCCTTGCCACTTATGCTGTTATGCTTCCCATGGTAGACCTACATTCATAGGTAGTATGTTGTTAGATTTGCCATTATTGAATTGCATTGCTATGTTAAACTCATTCATATATAGGAATATTGCAGACAATAAATTTGTCAGTTATAAGTAAGTAAGTAAGTATAGCCTTTATTACTCCATTAGCAAACGTACAATGGGACATCAAAATAGAATGTAAAATAGCACATAGAAGTAATAATAATGTATAGTAATAATAATAACGAATAGTAAAGTTCTAAAACATGTCAATAAGTGTAAAGCATCCTGGTAATGAATCCTTTTCTAGTGAGGAGGTCAGAACGTGGAATTTCACGGTTGTGAGGACGAGGCCGTAAAGGGTATTGTGTTTCATGAACTGGAGGGAGTAAACCGTGGAGAACATGCCCAGGGTTAGCCAATATATTTGAAAATAGAGCACGGTCAGCTTTGACGCACATTTCTTCGAGTGTAGGGTAGTTGCTGGGCAAAAAGCCTTGCTTTATCAGGTTTTTTATAAGAGAGGTTATGATGGTTTGACAGTAAAAGTGTATTTTAGCATATTTAATTATTCACCATTCCATGGGATCCAGCATTGGTTCAATACAATACAATACAATACAATACAAATGAAAATTTATAGCGCGCTTTCACAAGACAAGTCTTGCACGAGAGCGCGTTTCGCTACATTCTTAGTCATAGTGCAGGTTAAACAGATAAGTTTTTAATTTTGTTTTAAACTGTGCGACAGATATGCACTGACGAATAAGACTTACAAGTTGGATTGATGAAAGGAATTCTTGCTAAATAGAAGTCAGATTGATGAAAATAATTTTTGCTTAAATAGAAGTGGGATTGGCAAGCTTATAGAATTGAGGGCTGAAGGATATTGTGTGTAAGTTTACTGGCGTCGTGAGTGTTGGTTAGGGTCAGATTAGGCGTCATTAGGGTCAGGGTTAGGGTTAGTGTTGTCATTAGAAAACCTGGTACCGTCCGGCATCCGCGCTGCAGGCCCAAAGATACATCAATCAGCCCCCGATACTATAAGGTTGCCGTGGGATTGCTGAAAAGAATCTTGCTTAAAAATAGAAGCTGGATTGATGAAAAATTATTCTTAATTAAATAGAAGTTGTATTGATGAAAGATGAAAAATAATTCCTGCTTAAATAGAAGCTGGATTGCTTAAACGAATTCTTGCCTAAATAGAAACTGGATTGATAAAAGGGATACTCGCCAAAGTAGAAGTCGGGTTGATGAAAAATAATAATGCTACAATGGGCAAATAATTAAATACTCTAAAATTGTATTTTAGAGTATTTAATTATCTCTCTCCTGCCTCCCCATCCCCTATATATGAATTTAGTATGCTTTGTTTGCCATTTTAAGGGTATTGGCAGATAACAAAGTAAATGTTTTTGTACTGTTTCGTAGCAGTTAATGTGCTGATGACCCCTGAGATCATAATAGAGCTAAAAAATTAAGTTGCTTAAACTTGCTTCAATCCAAAATAATGCTGTCATGTAACAAAAAATATTTAAGCACAGGACCAAATGCTTGGTGAATGTCACCACCATAACAATACAAAGTTACTCCTATGCAGAAAGATCATAAAGTTTATAAAATCACTGACAGCCTGGACCTTGCTGGAATGCTTTAAGTACTGCTGCCTAACCACCAAGCTGATCACCCATTGTCTACATTTTTTGGACTCGTGAGCATTTATGAATTATTGTGTGCCAAGGCATCACTACATTTCCTGTTTAAATGTAGTCAAGTTGCATCTTTGATAATTTGGTTATTCAGATTAAACGAATTTTGATTGATTGATTCTGTGTTGATAAAAACTACTTCATTGTACTGCCAGCTATTAATTTCTAAAGGAATGCTTTACAGGTGGGGCATGGCGGCCGATTGGTTAGAGCGCTCGGCCTGTAATGCGGAGAGCACAGGTTTGAACCTCGTTCGAGACAGTTACTGTGTAGTGACCTTGAGCAAGTCCTTCTGTACTGGAGTGTTGACCATTCAATTCAAATAGGGAGGATTGGTGGAAAATATGCAGTTAAGGCTGTCATGTGTTGTTGAATAATTATGGGTACATGCATAGATGCATGGTTTCAAAAAGATGCAGTTTTAGGGCTATGAGTCGATCATTTGGTGTTTGCCCTACATTGGATTCATGCTAATCATTTACATTTTACACTGCTGAATTAGTAGTACTAATCTTATGAACTTTTGCCTTATAGTTGGGTAATATGCTGCATAAATGCAGACATGTAGACCTATGCAAAGAGTGCATTTCTGTATCCATGTCTTGCATGTGTATACATGTGCATGTTTGCGAGGAAGGATAATTGCACCCACTATATAGTTACCTTGTTTAACACTT
>JACEVL010002601.1:0-17744 GCA_020284085.1 Aporrectodea caliginosa
GATAACTAATTACTATATGTCAATCACGTCTTTCTACGATAGACATCTCTGACGCCTCTGCCTCCATTTGTCACGTGTTCATCGTGCGTGACGACCATCCAGCGCATGCTCAGCCAACCGGAAAGAGAAACCAACCGGGACTCAGTTCCTCTTCCGGAGCATCCATCGGATTGGAACATCCTCCGCCAACAACGGATGACTGCTGAGACTGTGTGCTTTGTCGTTCCCACTCCACCATCAAACGCCATCTGGTCAGCGTTGTCTCTCTCTAGTGGCGCTAAATAATTAAAAGACACTATGGCCAGATACACTGATATATACGTATACGTAACCTACGTCCCTGTATGCACACACACACACACACATATAAATATAAATATATATATATATATATATATATATATATATATGAATGTATCAACCTATATAATATGACTTTAACCAGTTTTGAGTGTGTGTATATACACCGTGAGGCATAAAAAAGGAAGCCCCTACAAAAATCGTTATTATTTTAACAATATTCAAACAATGTCAATGAAATTCATGAAATATATAGCTAAATAGCAGGCAATGTAAAAAAATTTACAGTTTGCATTCAAACTGTCCGCCTTCAGCTTCTACGCATGTGCGAAGTCGCTTGCGCCATTCACGCACCGCCGAGTCAATAATTCGTTGGTCAAGATCGTTCCAAGCTTGCATGATTCGCTTACGAAAATCTTCAACATCACGGACCTTTGCTTTGTACACCATTTCCTGCATGCATCCCCCATATTTTATAATCTACGGGATTCAGATCTCGGCTGTTAGGGGGGGTCATATAGTGTAGGAATTATGAAGACAGGAGTTTCATTCGTCAGAAGTGCAACCATTTCTCGAGCTCTGTGCGCTGGAGCACCATCTTGCTGGAAATTGTAAAATTCAGAGAATTCTCGAATTTCAGGTAGAAGGTCTTCCTTGAGTAAAACATCTCTGTAGTATTGGCCGTTGATTTTTACCCCCGCAGGGCTGTTAATATCGCGATAAAGTATCGCAATACTTGGTATCGCCGATACTTTTTTCAGTATCGCAGCGAGTATCGCGATAGTTTTATTTTGTCGGTATCGCATGTGTATCGCCGATACTTTTTTAGCCTGTCGGCGATACTCGATACCAATACTTTTTTCCACTATAATTTATATATTTTCTCATCCGCTTGAGTAAGTCGCGATCAAGAAATAGTGAGAAATAATTCTTTACGCTTCGAAAATTGCCTCTTTCTTCGAAAATTGCCTCTTTCTTCGAAAATTGCCTCTTTCTTCGAAAATAGCCTCTTTCTGCCATCTATGATCGTTGATGTGAATGGAAAGAATCTATTTTACGTGATTAAACGTAAACTTACTTATCGAAAAGTATTGGTAAAAGTATTGGTATCGCTATTGCAATACTTTTAAGAAATAGTATTGGTATTGGTATTGCAATACTTTTATTATGAAGTATTGGTATTGGTATTGCCAATACTTTTTTCCAGTATTGTTAACAGCCCTGCTGGGTAGCGACGCAACAAAAGACGACTGCGGTGCGTGAATGGCGCAAGTGACTTCGCGCATGCGTAGAAGCTGAAGGCGGACAGTTTGAGTACAAACTGTAATTTTTTTTACATTGCCTGCTATTTAGCTATAAATTTCATGAATTTCATTGACATTGTTTGAATATTGTTAAAATAATAACGATTTTTGTAGGGGCTTCCTTTTTATGCCTCACGGTGTATATATATATATATATATATATATATATATATATATATACACCTTTATAAGACCCTCTTATAAAAGCGAATCTTCGTTTGACTATAAAGTCCAGTCGCTTGATTAGCCCACGTATAGAAGGTGCATAATGTCTGATCGAGTGCTTGAGCGTGTGTTGGGTTAATTGAAACACGTTCTTTCGGCGTTCAATGACGTCGTCTCTATGCAGTTCTTCTCCTCAAGTCCTCGATTCAATTTGCTCAGGTTTCATCGAAACTTCTAACCTTTAGATTTAGAATATGCGTCAGTATGTCTCTTCACTGTATCTGTGTATGTGTGCATGAATGCATGTATGTATTCATGCATGTGTGTATACGTTCGCATTTATTTGTGTACGAATGAATGCATAATATGTTAGGGTGATTCACGTCACAATGGGGAAAAAAAATTATTTTTCCTGATTGATCGACATAGTAGATAATTTTGTTCCTTTGGTCTTTCTGAACAATTCAGCAAAATTTTACTGTAATCTATGAATGTTTACTGGTCGCTCAATGCCCTGAAATCTGAGAGGGGTCTATTTGAAGAAACAACGAAATTGCCATTGACGAGACACTGGAATGCAACAATCCTAATTACATTGGGCAACAATCCTATAAGCAAGAATTATGTACATAGTCATAGGCCATACATAAACAATTAATTCCTACTTTGTTGTATATTACCATGAAGCCTTTTGAATTGTAATATTTATTCTGAGCTGTGACGTCATTGTTAAGAAGTAGGAATAATTTCACATATTTATATACAAAAGGTACAAATGCATAGTTTTTAGCCGTATAGGATTTGTATTAGACAGTGTGAGAAAGAAAATTAAAAGCATTGTTTTAATACACTTTATGCTGAAATTGAAGTTTTTTAAATCTTCATTTCATAAATGTCATTTTTGTGAGAATCCCATTTTTCGAAGTATGATTTAAAAGATAATGAAAACTGGCTTTCAGCAGTTTATTCGTTTATGCGTCATTCTTATAGACCTAGCTGCAACAGAATATAGATAATGGCTTTATTTACTGCATTACAGCTAGCAGTGTAAATGGAAGAAAACTTTTGCACTTCTGCGACAAGGTTGAAGACTGAAGTCACGTTAATTGGGAAACCAGAAGCAACCCTTCCTATTAATGTATTGCCTACAGGAGGCCACACACTATACACATTTCTCGTTTTTTATCATCACAAGATTTTGAAGAAGACTGTCAGAGAGTTTGAATGCAATGATTATCAAGTTAATCTGAATTTGGAACAAGGCTAGAATTCTTACAGCATTTTAGTCGAAGATAGTGTAAAAGCAAAGGGTCTAGTGGAGGAGTATAATTTGATCAAGAAAAGTAAAAACAGGGACTCTGAGTCACAGAAAAGCCAGATGCATATGTTGAAAAGTGCATCTCATTTTTGATATTGCCAATTAGCAAACTGAGCATGTTCTAAAAATTGATGAGAATAAGTGGTTTTGGCAGATCAGCGAGAACCACGAAAGATGAGCATGGCTGATGACAAGGATCTTAGTAAGAAAGAGGCAAGAGTTGCAAAACACAAGATCAGACTTGAACCCAGGTAGAAGCATGAAATGCTAAGAAAATCAGCTGAAGGGTCTAGTTCAAGTAATCGGGCAACTAGGATTGCAAGAGGAGCAACGTGAATGATGACGAAAACGATAATGATGATGATGACGATGGAAAATGAATTTGGCTGATGACGACGACGATGGAAACATGAATTTGGCTATGAAGTCAAGATCCCATTGTACAACAAAAACAGTTGAATACCCCTCCTGAAGATTTACAAGAAGATACAGCAGACAAAAAACCTTACATTTTTCAAAGCAGAATCTGCATTGGATCACATAAACTTGTCGGACCTCGCTATCTTGGTAGCTGCCATTACTTAAGCAAACTGTTAATATGCGGATGAAGGCCCATTGTAATTTTCAACTGTTCATCGCATGCAATCATCTGTCAGCAAGACTAGATTATCTTTCAAGAGACAATTACAAGGAAGTGATGGAATTGTGGAATTCGAGGAGAGACGGTCGGTGATGGGATGTATCGTTTCAGACAGTCAGGTGCATTTGGCCACATGGATGACTAATGTCATTTATTGCTTGGAGACCAATATTTTTATAGATCAATCTCAATTGACTGCCTCTGAGAGAAGAAATGTCACTGCATTCTGTTTATTTGCAAGTAATATAAACGTGAGAGCATGAAGAGCTAGTCCGGTGGCATCTGATACACCAGTTAATGACTTGCAGTTGAACAAGCAGATCAGGCAGCGGAGGATTCCTGGTGAATAATTCTACAATAAAAGTCTACAATTATTGTAGACTTTTTAAAAGACTTTTTTAATCAATAGATGTTGTGAATGAATATCTGTTTTCTTGTGACTACCTCGAGTTACTAATCAATCTATGATTCATGCTATTCAACTTTATTGTGTGTGATATATCATATGGCCATCACCTCAATTTGTAACTTGAATACGACTGTATGGAAACTTTTGTGCTCATTGAGCGACCTCTAAAATGCATTTGATTTTGAAAATTTTTATACAGAATTTATTCTGTACACAAAAGGAACAAAATTAGCAACTATGCTCATTAACTTTCCCAAAAAATTTTTTTTTAATCACCCTAATAATATGTATATCTCTGTGCTTATAACTTTAACTCACTGCGGTTTGTCAGTCTGTTTTATTAAACGATATATATATATATATATATATATATATATATATATATATATATATATATATATATATATATACGTTTACATGTGTATGTATGTATGCATGCATGTATGTGTGCATGTAGCCTATATCAGTTGTAGTATGTATTTATCTATATCTATGTATGTATGTATGTATGTATGTATGGATGGATGGATGGATGGATGGATGGATGGACGGACGGACGGACGGACGGACGGACGGACGGACGGACGGACGGACGGATGGATGGATGGATGGATAGATGGATGGATGTTCTGGCTATTTATTCGGCGCCTTTCCTAACCTCGCAAAGTTCTAATCAACATGCAGTGTATACGTTATCGTCAATCAGCAGAAACTGTTTAACTGGTTCTATTCGATATATCTATTCATCGATCGATTTCTACCCTTCTGCACCCCCCGTCCCCCACTTGGCCCGCAATTACATCGGCCATCTTCGCGGTCTTTACAAGCGACCAGCAGGAGGTGCCCTTCGGCGGCATCATTCGCTTAGCCATCGATGTATAGGCTGTGTATGAGTCGTGAGCTGTAAGAGAACCTGTTGCCATAAATGTCTTATTCGTGTCCCAATTCAACCTGCTGACCAATCCGTCCTTTCATCCTTAAGAACGTCGTCTCTCTATTAGACCTTAGCCAATGATGCCATATGCACGAATATGTCTCTAAAACGGTCGCATTTGAAAGCAAGTTTCGAGAAATCGGGTTTCTGTGAATAGCTTGAGAACACAGCGCTCGCCGATTGGAGTACAAAGATGGCGGTTGAATTGATTCGAGTACACAAACTATTGATCTCTTTTGACAAATTTGGCCTATATATATATATATATATATATATATATATATATATATATATATATGAGTACCTAAATAGCATTATGTCTGTTGTTAACACAATAAACGAATATGATGATGATGATGATGATGATGATGATGATGATGATGATGATGATGATGATGATGATGATGATGATGATGATGATGATATTATCGCTCCATACTAAGTGCCTATAATATATATCCAGATACATGCATATTATTGTTCTATATTAAGTGTCTAGAAGTACACATAAAGTGTCTAGATAGGCCCATCATAAGGTGCTAGGTGCTCCATTAAGTGTCTAGGTATTTACAAGCACTATGCACGCCACCCACGGAGTCGCAGACTGACGTCGTCATTGGTTCTGATTGACAGGTCTCTATCAATTGATTACATTTCTCTGCCTCTGTACCAGCAATGGAACGAACCACAGAGTTCACTGAGACCTGGTTCCACGCCGAGAGGCGTACTCCATCCCCCTCCCCATCGCGCTCTTTGATTGGCATCGCTGGCCTACCAGAGAGATTTGGCAGCATGGCCAAAACCAGCATCAGTACCATGAACATCATCGGAGCAGCAGCAGCAGCAGCAGCAGTTTATCTAATAAGGCAAACGTCATTGAGGTCCTGCGATTGGTAATCGGTGCGGAGTCGACTACAGGTGAGTTGAGGGATTTGGCTTTGAAAGTAGTCGACCAAAAACTATCCGGGTGGACGGACGACAGTAACAATGACGTGGTTTACGGCCAACGCGACGAAGGTATCTTATGGCAGCAAACAGAGGATTAGCATTAGATATTAGGATTAGAGATTATCAATTTGGTGTAGGTTTGAAATTAATCTTAGATTTGCAAGTTGGAGAATTGCAATTAGTGTCACACCAATTAGTAAAATATCGATAAAGATTGCAGCCATTGGGTTTATATTAGCAATTTAGGATTAGATTAACAATTTAGGATTAGATCGGCAATGCATACGCACACGCATACAGTGTTTTAGTTGTCAAAAATTAACTGGGGGGGTCGAAAATTTGGCAGATTTTGAAAGTACACGATCACAGGTCTAAATTAAATTTTAATGTTGTTAATATGAAAAACTGACGACTCATGAGATATCTTAGTTTCTTCTTTAAATTTATCTATGCGACATAACAAAGAAATTACATAATCATAGGGGCGTAGCCAGGAAAAAAAATTCAGAGGGGTTTTAACTTTTAAGTTTTCGGGGTTTTCCAATGGAAATGGTCGTATTTTTCTACATAATATTTAGTTTTTAATAACATAATGCATTTATTTGGGGGTTGAACCTGTAAACTACCCCCTAAAAACGCCCATGCATAATCCCATAGATAAAACACCTGGTTTTTGGAAAGTAATTCAATAACACAAACCATAATGCATAGATTCTTACACTATACCCGGTAGTTTACAAAAATAATTTTGGACTATGTTTTGTCGGGAACAGGAGATTTCCCCGGAAATTCCCCCATTCCCCCCCGACATTTCCCCCCGGAAAATGAAGGCGACATTGCCCTTAACATCAGTCTGTAAACACAATGTCTGTTGGTTGTTTAATGTAGCTAGTTAACTTTCTAACTAGACGATGAAACATTTGAATTGATGATTTTAATGTAGCTTTCTAACTTTCTAAGTAGACGATTAAACATTTTAACTTTAATGTACTAGATGATTTTTAATGTAGCTTTATAGCTTTATAACTACATGATTTTTAATGTAGCGTAGCTTTCTTTATTTCTAACTAGACGATTAAACATTTGAACTGTTTTGAACTAATTTTTTTGTACATACATACATACATACATACATACATACAAACATACATACATAGCGATACGGGGGGGAAATGACCGGGGGGAAATGACCGGGGGGGATATTTTCCCGGGGGGAAATGTCGGGGGGGAAATTTCCGGGTAATTTCCGGGGGAAAAATAATTTTGGACTATGTTTTGTCATTTCTTTTTTCTTTGGTAACCCAGTGGCTTTGTCCAAAGCACCATGTCTGCCAGCTTTAAAAATGGATTGATTGATTTAAGACAGGAAATAACACATTTTTCTACATTCCATGCAGTAAGAGCAGGGGTGGACTGGGGAGTTCAAGCGGCCCGGGAAAAAAACAAAAAGCGGCCCTAACTTCATGACTTTTATTTTCTTTGTGCATTTTTTCATGCATACCCGAGGGCCAGTGACCTCCAAAGTCATGGGTCACTTTACAAATTACATTATGCAATAACAAAAAACGATAAATCGCATATATAATTTATAATTATATATAAAATATTAAGAATGCGTCAACTCAAGTTATAAATCAATTTATTCGGACTCACTGTGATGGTATTATTGCTGTTTATAGTATTAGCAACTTCTTTAAGCCGGGTGCCATTTCGGCTACATGATCTATAATTGTGTCATTATTCAGTTCACTTAAAACATCGGTTTCTGTTGACATAAGCATAAAAGCTTCAAGGTGTGTAGATGACAATGAGCTTCGCAAGCGATTCTTAATGTATTTCAATTTAGAGAAAGATCTCTCACAAGCTACTTGGGTAGACGACAGAGTCAATAAAAGTTTATATGCACTAAAGAGATGCTTGTATGCTTGCCCATAGAAACTGTATTTATGTAGTACAGAAAAGCAGCAAACAGGACATTTTTTGCAAAATTTGTCGGGTTGTTTACTTGCAGAAGGTGTTTGTTGAGAGCTGGTGTCTTCAGTTTGAATTGGAGTGGCTTTAAATAAATCGACTAGATTTCGGCATTTAGCTCCATCTTTACCAAGAATCTTTAGTTTCTTATCTCTTACTTTCTCCGCACCACCTTTACATTTACGTTTCGGATTTATATCACTCATAACCGTAACATATCTTATTTAATTAATATTACTTATTACTAACTAACAAATTTAAAAGAAATTTTATCAAAACAAACTCAGTGGAAGACGCCGGAAGTAGAATGGAAGATGTAAATTCTTATCTAACATGGCGGCCGCTGGCTGTACGGAGCACTGTAGGTAAGTAAGTATGCATTGCTCTTTTTCAGTTAATTTACAAACCGGTTAACCGAAACTAAAAACCGGTTAACCGATGCCGCAATTTTTTGTAAAAAAACCTGTATCATCTGTACTAAATTGATTAAATTATTATATCACCGGTCCTGGCGGCCCACCGGGAATCTTCCCGGTGTCCCGGCGGCCCAGTCCACCCCTGAGTAAGAGGTGGACCATTGATGCCAATCATCAACAGATCATTCACTGAACTCACCAGAAGCGTGTTTCTTCCACTAGTGTGACATAAATTCATCTGACTGAATTCTCTTTCACACTCAGCAGAAGAAACAGGTAGAACTTCCAACAAAGTAATAAGTGGCTGTAATTTCTGCCAAAGCATTAAACCATCGCTCTTTTTAAGCATAGAATATTCAAGCAAAACATCAGCTGCGTCAGAATTACTCATTCCAAACTCTACTCAATGAAATATGTCTTTCTCCAACACACTAGGCCTAAATAGCCTCAACCATGTGCTCGAACTATAGCATACGAGGAAAAGGAAACAAAAGTGTTACAGAAATTGGCTTTCACCTTAATTCTATAGACTGGTTCTCCGCTATCAGTCACAAACCATAGCAGTAAGTAAGTAACTAATTTACTTAAAAGTAAAGGAATTGGGCTATATATTCTTTTGTACTTGATGACAGAGCAACAGCCGGGGGGTCAAGACCTAACCCCCCCCAGCATCTTTTCAGTTACTTAGCTGAGGGGGTTAGAAAAAGAACTAGGGGGGTTGAACCCCCCAACCCCCCCGACAACTAAAACACTGCACGCATAGATGTACATACATAGAATAGCATAAATACAAACGTGAATTATTACAGTGCAATTAAGCAGTTAAGCAGTGCTGCAGTATTCGTGTATATTTGCAATTATACTTGGAAACGTTGCGAACTGTTTTGACGCACATCCAGTTGTTTTCCTACACTCCCGTTGTCATCTGCTTCTACGTTTTCTGTTCTTATTTAGACGTTCCTCTCTTGTCCACAGGTGGAGCCTCATCGAAGCAAGCACACCGAATTTAAAACTCATTCAACACCCGATGCAAGAGGTCAATTTAATTGATCAGTTTAATTGTCCCTAATATTAATTAGCCCTTGCTTTGTCTTGTTGGATATTGTTCTTTGACGAACGCAATCACCAGCCGAAGTCGACCTTCGTTAGCTGGACACTATGGTCAGTTATCCGCTGGTCAGTCGGTTTGGCCTGACGGTCATTCTCTTCTGGACACTGGCCGTTCCAATGGCACTGACCGCCCAGAAACCACGTGGCGAGCGCTCCTCCACTCCCACCTCTTCGTCGTCATCCTCTTCCTCTTTCCAGCAGCGAGGGAAACACAAGGACGACGGAGGCGTCTGTGAACTCGAGATCAACTGCAAGGGAGACGACGTCAGTCTTCCCATGTCCGTCAAGCTGCCCATCAGGGGACCGAGAGGACCTCCAGGCGCCACCGGCGAGAAGGGAGAGCCAGGAGAGGACGGACTGCCAGGACTGCCCGGTTTACCAGGTAGGCCACCCTAGTTCATCACCAGGTAGGTCACCCTAGTTCATCAACAGGTAGGTCACCCTAGTTCATCAACAGGTAGGTCACCCTAGTTCATAACCAGGTAGGTCACCCTAGTTCATCACCAGGTAGGTCACCCTAGTTCATCAACAGGTAGGTCACCCTAGTTCATAACCAGGTAGGTCACCCTAGTTCATCAACAGGTAGGTCACCCTAGTTCATCAACAGGTAGGTCACCCTAGTTCATCACCAGGTAGGTCACCCTAGTTCATCACCAGGTAGGTCACCCTAGTTCATCACCAGGTAGGTCACCCTAGTTCATCACCAGGTAGGTCACCCTAGTTCATCACAAGTCAGGTCACCCTAGTTCATCACCAGGTAGGTCACCCTAGTTCATCTCCAGGTAGGTCACCCTAGTTCATCACCAGGTAGGTCACCCTAGTTCATCACAAGCACCTTGAAGTGAAGCGAACGCATAGAGTAGTTTCTGTCTAACTCCGACGCTGTGCCGAAACAAAAATTATTAATGTCGCCCCTCCTTTATCCAGGCTTTGGGCTGGCACCACCCACCAGAGTATGGGCAGTAGCAAACGCTTACGGCGCATGTGTGCCATAAATATATACTTAGGCACATATTCGATGGCGTAGGCGTAATTTTCGTGAGTGTGAGGGGTACCCATGCCCCCACTCTCTGGATTGGAGTGTACTCAGCTCCTCATTCAATCCGTGAATCACTCCCTCTGTTTCGGAAACGCCTTACGTCAATTTGACTGTACATGTAAGTAACTTGCGTCGGGAGCGCCTCTGAATTGTTGATTTTGATCCCGAGCTTTAGGCCTATAGATGTTCGATTGCAATTACGAATACCATACCTCAGATACCTGTTCGTTTTTTTGCCCAGAAGGAACCAAACCCATTGTAATTTTCTCGAAGCAAGACCTTCGTTTAAGGCCTCAATATTCTACTCAAAACAATTGCCGAGCATCATCATCATTCTCGTAATCACCATCATCATCGTGATCTTCACTCGTTCGCTCACTCACTCACTCACTCACTCACTCACCCACCCACCAACCAACCCACCCACCCACCCACCCACCCACCAACCACTCACTCATCAATACTTGCTCGCCTCACTCACTCACTTATTCACTCATTCACTCACTACTCACTATTCACTGACTCACTCAAGCACCCACTCACCCACCAACCCACACAGCCACACACCCACTCCTTCACTCACCCACTCACCCATTCACTCACCCACCGAAAGCCCACCCATCCACTCACTCACCCACTCACTCGCTCAATCACTCAATCAATCGCTCAATCAACCATTCAACCAATCACTCGCATATTTCCTTATGAAGCTCGTTGCATGGACTGTTTGGCCCTAGGTCTGTCTGCGTCCGTTCCTAAGAAGGTTGCTTTCTTCGTCGGTCTCTCGGAGAATCTGGGTCCAGTGATGGAGAATACGGACGTCGTCTTCGATCGCATCGTTACGAACATTGGAGGCGCCTACAACGAAGAGACCGGTCACTTCACGGCTCCAGTCAACGCCACCTATCAGTTCAACGTCGTCGTCTCTGCACAGGGACGACAGAAGGTCGGTCAACTGTGGAGGGGGATAGTATAAAGAATAACACTCTTGCCTGAAGTTTTCACGGACCCGGTTCGATTCCCGTAAGGCCCCCTGGGCTTAGCTCATGCCTTCATTCCCTAGGTGGCAGCAAAGGTACAATGAGCTTGCGCCTTGCATGACTGCAGCTTTGTTGATTTATGTCTTCTGTGATTTGTGTTCTTGTGAATTGTTTTATCGTCATAACATATTAACATATACGTGTACAGCGCAGTGCGTTTGTTAGGCGCTTCATTAAAGTTTATAAATATTATTAGGCTATTATTATAATTAAGACAGTCTCACAATTAACCACGATCTAAAATATCCAAGCCCACCCACTCACCCCATCAATTGTCCGTCCGTCCGTCCGTCCGTCCGTCCGTCCGTCCGTCCGTCCGTCCATTCATCCATCGATTTGCTTTATGCTATTGGCATTGCACGCATTCAAAGGGGAAGTGGTGTTAAAGGATCTCACTGCATAAATTGAAAAATGAACAAAGTCTACGAGTCGCTATAGAAGAACGAAGTGTAGGCTACATTTACATTTGCAGGATTAGTCCCGGAACATGTAATAAACTAATAATATTGATGTATAAATAATTATTACACACACACACGCACATGCACACACACACACACACAAACACACACACACACACACACATACACGCACACACATACACACACATGCACACACGCACATACACAAAAATTATATAATATTCATCATCATCATCATCAGTTTGTGACACCAGAGTGACCAGACACCAGCCATTTTGCGGCAATGGGTACGAATAAATGATAATTAAGGTGCTCGTAAATTACATTATAGGCGGCGGTAATGGTGGTGAAGGATGGCGAGATGGTGGCCACCGTGTGGGCGGAGAGCATCCCATATTGGGCGTCTGCCTGCAACACGGTCGTCCTCAGCCTCGACAAGGGAGACAGCGTCTGGCTGCTGCTGCTGGACAGAGCATCCTATCTTCACGGATACATGTACACGACGTTCTCCGGATTCATCATCTTCGAAAATTAGCCACAGCAAACTGTAGATACTCTCGGACGTTCTACGGCGGACTAAGTCGCGAGAAGACATTGCTAAAAGACACCTAAAAGACACCCACCTGAACATCTGCTAGGCTATGCCCTCTCTGATCCTCTGGAAACCGGACTCGGACTACTCTTTTGGACAACCCCTCTGACTAGACGCAGCGCTCGTGAATAAGCTGGTGCCCTGCGCTTGGCTTTCGAGTGGCGCTTTAGAAGCTTGGAGATTACGATTACGATTACGATTACGAACACGCTGCATATAAACGTGGTCTATGTAAGATGCTGTGCGCGGCGTAAACTAGATAGGCCTTGTCTATTGGCGATTTGCTCGTGACGAATGACTCCACATGAAGCCTCTAGCAAACTCAGCTATGTAGCTTAGTTGAGGTTACGGGAACTGAAGTCTGTAACACCTCATGACACTGCCTGCCTCTCCGGGCTAACCTATATATGGTCCCGCTTTTCCACAGACTATGCATGAAAGTAGGCCTATACAGTAGGCCTACGGAGTCCTCTCGGATGGTCTCGGCGACATGGGTCCTGAAGTTATGTAGCGCCGGTGTTAATCTAGTTTCCATGATGCAGCTTTGTGTATAGAGCGCTGTGAAATTTCGGGGATTTTCATTACATTACACGCGTCATTATTGCATACAACAGCCTCAAGCTATATCCGTATACGTGGAGTTCATTCCGTGGCGATTGAGAAGAGCCTGTTCCTCGTCACTGCATGTGAACTGAATCAATGGTAGGGATTAAAAGAGAGAGCTTTTGCAGGACGGGCATTCGCGGCTTAATAAGCCAGAAGTGATTCAAGTGAAACAAGAAGTTCGTTCGCTAGGGCTGGGCATTTAAACAGGTATCAGCTGGTTCCTTGAATTAAACGGGTAACAGTTGGTTCCTTGAATTAAACAGGTACAGTGTGATTTTCCTTACAGATTTTATTTTAGTTATAGTTACAGTTATAGTTAATGGTTTTTATTTTAGTTATAGTTATAGTTATAGTTAGTATTATTTTTTAGTTATAGTTATAGTTATAGTTAATGGATTTTTATTTTAGTTAATTTTAGTTACTACTTAGTTACAGTAATTAAGGCTATAAGCAAAATTGTGCGTATTAACACGCTGTTTCACAATTTGCTCAGAGCTTTGAAAGCCTTTGAAGCATGGGTGCATTCAGCTTCATGAATACACGAGTTTCTAAAGTAACTGACAAATTGCATAATAAAAATATCGCATTTTTCGTTCTCATTTATGTCGAATCGTCCTTATTGCACTTCCTATTTTTATTTTTTGCATTAACGAAAATAAAGATGAATTTTCGTTAGTGTTATTTTCGTTATAGTTATAGTTATAGTTAATGATATTTTTAGTTATAGTTATAGTTATCGTTAACGAAGTCATTTTATTTTCGTTAACGAACATTTTCGTTATCGTTATCGTTAACGAAAATCACACTGAACAGGTATCATTTGGTTCCTTGAATTAAACTGGTATCATCTGGTTCTCTGAATTGGGAATGTGTGTTTACATTACGCAGCACACGACCGCGAACACGTTTTAAGTGTCTATAGCCAAGTAGATCTCTTCGCTACTGTTACACGTTCTCTCAAATCGCCTCCTATTCACGACTCGCGGTGAGAGCAGGGCGTGAAGCATGTGAAGGTTTTCGTATGCAGTTAAAACGACTGAAGTCAGTGAACTGCATGGAGTGTCTGTTTAAAAGCCGACCGCAACAAGACCTTTTCCTTGCTAGTCCGAAAACATAGGTCTCGCGTAGGGCCACAAAGCCCCGCGCACTGGGGCCACAAGTCCAGCTTACTGGGGCCACAAGCCCCGCTAGGCTACTGGGGCCTGATATGCAATGGCAGCAATGACACCATTGCAGTGCTTAAAGAGTACAATATTCGGAGACATTATGAATCCAAGCAGTCATCGCATTACTCACAATTCACTGCACAGCTGCGCCAAGAGAAATTTTTTCTTCGAAGTTTTGGCCCGTGGAGCTTTAGAAAGTCAGCAATGTGGCCCCCCGCTGGAAAACTTTGGAGACCTCTGTCCTATTGTATTGTAAAACGCAGAACTAAGTAGGTTAATTATAGCATCGCTTAGAATTCCTCTAGGCCTACACGCATGTCTGTGTATGTAGGTTAATCTGAAGGGAACCATATGTATATAATTATGTAATCGTGCATTAATATATTCACGCATGCATGTATTTACGTAGGCCTACGATTGCTCAGAGCTTTCACCCCGTAACGCTGAGTATTGGTTTGAGTCTCCCCTATGACTGATCAATAGATAAATTGCGCTTTTAATAAATGCGCAATAATAATATGCACGTAGGCCTAATCATGCATGTAGCCTATGTACAAGTAAGCTTACATATCTACATGTAGGCTATGTATACGCAAATCATCAAATGTAGGCCTACGTATCTGCATTATGTATATATATAATATATATATATATGTATGTAGGCCTAAACGTATACATGTAAGTATGCAAATGTGTGTATATGTATGCACGCATGTATTTATGTATGTATACATTCGTGTAATTAATGCTATGTAGCCTATGTATATATGCATGCAGGTATGTTTGTCTGTATACGTTTAAATCCGGTCCTGTGTAACGTGACCAGCTGACCAAGGACGTAGACTGACCACTGTTGATTAACAGACGGAAGTCATTAAAACTGTTTACAGTCGAAAGGTCATCGTGTATTAAACCAGTGCGTGGCAAATGTACAACGACGACGGTGGTCCATACGGACAGATCGAGTCTTGCTGATCATGGAATCCAAATAATCTCTCAAGTGAGCTGCGTATAATAATATAGTGGACGGACGGACGGTTGGCCTTAATCAGCCTCTACCAAACAAACCATCACTTTTGAACTGACCCAGTCTGACTGCAGCCACGCCATCTGGCGTACGGAAGAGAGACGAAAGGAATCCGACATTGAAATAGAACGCTTGGAGGCTAAGACTGAGCTCAATATCTTTGTCTCATTCTAATAGTTAATTATAATTATCCGCAGGACGGCGCAGGTTCGCAGCTTAAGGGGTTCGCGATGGTCTAGTCGTTATCGTGCTGGGCTGTAAGCTGAGAGGTCGGGGGTTCAAATCCCGGCCATGGCAGAGATTTGTTTCCGAAAAGTCGGCTCCATGGCACCTACGCCCCCTAGTTAATTCAGCTGTAATGAGTACACTGACCGTACACAGTCGGCCATGGTAAGATGAGACGGCGAGGGAGAGGACGGGCCACCCACCAGCATACGCCGAGGCTGAGAAAAACGAAGTTGCTAACACTTAGAACTCAAGGCTGCCCCAGGGCTAGCTCAATGGACGACTCTTCTTCTTCTATGATCTCAGGCCTGATCTTCCCACTGACAATAGTGTATACAGTCAGTGTACTCAACACAATACAATACCACTGACAATAGTGTATAAAGTCAAAACAATACAATACCACCATGCTTGATACTGCCCTCCTTTAGAAGTTCACACGTGCACACTCAACCATACAACAGAGTATCGAAGGCGTTGCGCAACTGTGCGTGAAGGGCTTTCTCAAGGTCAACCCTTATGCAGTAACTGCCTGAGTGAAGGATCAAACCCATGCACTCTGCGTTACAGGGCCAGCACTTTACCAATTGGCTACCATGCCGCATTCAATATAGCTGAGTTGGCCAGGGCATAAGTGGAGCGGAAATCTCGAAACAACTTTCGGCCTTGAAGGAGATTTGAACCCTCGACCTTCCGAATGACAGGCCAGCACGCTAACTACTAGAAACTTGTGCAACCCCCCAGGCGGCCTGCACGAGGGTGGCCACTCGCCCTCATAAGAAGTTGCTAAAACTGTATAAACATGGCTGCCTCTATAGAAGAACTGCTAAAATGTCTGCTCTTTTTCTCTGCCTTCAGGCAGGTGTACCTATTCATTGGTGCCACACCTCACGATGTAATGCTACCTCCTTCAGCTTGATACAGGCACGAAGTTCAAGTCACAGCTAGGTTGCATGTTGTATTTAAGTACAATTAACTAATTAATTAACTGATAATTGGTGTCCATAGTTGGTGGCCTGTTTGGTTCTCACTTGGTCTGCTAGATGCCTCTTTATGGGCAATGCAGAAAGTTATTATTATTATTATTATTATTACAGTAGTTTTATATAGCGCCCTTCAAGACAGTCTACTCAGGAGGCGCTTCCAGCCCAACCTCGGTCAAACAGGACAGTCTTAAGGCTAGAGAAGAACTGTGCAGAGTGTCCTATTGAGGTCAGACGCAGTGCCACCGGAAGCCCATTCCAGGTCACCGGGCCAGCCACAGAGAAGGCGCGGCGCTGTCGGATAGCAGTCAAGTAAGTAAGAAAGTACCCAAAATGTGCTACTGTTAACAAAACACAATTTCCGACTTTCTTTTCTTTCGACAGAAGTCCAACTGAACACAAATTCATATAGAGCCAGTCTAAAAAGGTTGGTCACCAAGATGCACGTTGCAAATGACCTGCCACCCTCACTGCCACCAGATTCACATTTCTGTGTGACCTTGCATACATAAAAATTATTGTAATAATAATAGTATATACTGCGTTAACTATTACCATAATTAATTTCAACATTTACACACGTTAACACAAGGCAACAAACGACTCCTGTAATGCAAATAAAATGCCAACGTTTACTTGTGGACACTGATACAGCTTGCAGATGACACAGTCAAGCAAACAACTGGCAGAAACACAGTAAACGAGACAAGATCGACGAATTTCTGGGGAAGATATTTCGCGTATCGACCAAACTTATAAAACGACTTGTAGTTTAGACAGTCAATCGTACACCGACTCAGACTAAACACACAATTCAGTTCTCTTTCTCGCTTTCAAACGAGCACGACCAGACACACAACTGAACAGGTAAAAGACGTCGCAAATGCAAATATAAATGCCGAGTTTCAAAAGTATGTTGACCACATGAATAGAGTGAAATACACCAAGTATCATATTACGCCTAGAAAACCTCCAAAGGATCAATGGCCAACATCAGAGCATTTTACGAGACATCTCTTCGTACAAATTGTCGAGAATCATGAATTGTGCTGCCCTCTATATACATACAGACATGAAGGTCTAGTGGTAACATGCTTTGGTCAATGATAGTGCAGTTGCAGGTTTGACT
>JACEVL010002602.1:0-18322 GCA_020284085.1 Aporrectodea caliginosa
GAGCATTACTATAGTGACAATAAAAGTCACCAATTCAGAATAGATCAGACCTTAATGCTTGAGATAAGATAAGCTTATGCTAACGAGTAAATCATTAAATAAAACAAAATTAACATAGAATTCACTAGGGTTGTTAATATCGGTTTTTTGAGAAAACCGATTATCGGTTTTGGAAATCCGATTTTAAACCGATTATCGGTTTTTATTGGCCTTCATGGAAAATATAATATATGATCATTGAATGCAAGTTACTTTATATATTACGTAACGTATGTACACGCAACGCAATTTTTGTCAAAGTTCTCCGGCACCTCAGATTTATTAATACTAGATAAATAATTAATAATAATAATAATAATAATAATAATAATAATAATAATAGATAAAAACTAGAAAAACCGGGAATAAGCTGATCTCCAAATAGATTGACATCAAAGACAAGTCACCCGTTTAGAGGCAATGCCTGTGGTCTATTAGGCAGGCTGCAGATCTGGTGGTGAATGGTGTTGCAAGAGATCTCCACAAAACGCTGTCTCTGTATGTCTGTCTGTCTGTCTGTCTCCCTGTCCGTCTCCCCCTCCATTCAGACTTGAATTTATCCCTCCAGAGAGGGTCAGCCACTATTTCAGATTGCCAGCGTAGCCCTGATGATTTGGCCAGCCGCCGGACACTGTCTTCGTGGGTTTAGCCATGTATTTGCCCTGTCCAAAGAGGTCTTAATACCCCACCCCAAGATCAAAGATAGACCGACGGTGACTCTCAACTGTTTCACACGCTTGCCTTGCCGACGGGTTGAGGGTTGTTGGGGTACAACCCTCCTCCCTCGTGTGATCAATATTAAGACCTTGGACTGTCTGATGAAGGCAGTCATTGTACATCCAGAGTCATTAATTTAAGTCCGCCTGCTGATAACTCCAATGTCGCTAATGATCTGTGAGACAAATCATATAGTGATGTAAATTTACCGGTAAAATATTTTTGCGGTAAAAAATCCTGATTTTTTACCGGTAAAATTGGTAAAATATGGTAAAAAATGGTAAAAAATGATTTAAGTGATGTAATATCTTGGTTATGTTCCCCAACGGTGTGTTTAGCCATTTATCAGTTACAGACAAATATTTAAATGCCTATTGAATTGCTAAATAGATAGTTTGTTTGAGAAAAACAAATTTTTATTACAAAGTGAGTTTTCGTCCACTATCACAAATTGCAATAATTGTTGTAAGTGATTCAGCCCAGATGAAAAATTTCTCAGATATTTGATAGGCCTATAATTATATCAGGTCTCATTCACTTTAAAAGCTACAACTTATCAGTTCTAGTAGAATTTAGAGAAACAGAAGATACTTAGGCTCCAGTGTAGCTGTCTATTAGACTCTACAGTAGCCTAATATTACTTGCCACTTGCTGGAAGATTTCATAGGTAGATTTCTGCTACAGAAAATGGTGCATGAAAACTAGTTGAAATTTTGGAAGAACTAATCGAGTATTATTTCAACACAATTCAGCAATCATCCTAGCCCTCCTACATTATTTTACACAGCAAAGGGCATAGGGCATATACCTGAGCAACACCCAAGCCTCTGATCAGTTGCTAAAATCTTGTGAATGAAGCTGACATTGAAAACCTTAAGTGAATATTGATACTAATAATAATATTTATTATGTTATTTAATAGGCCCTAAGTGAAAAGATGTAAAACTTTAAGCATTTACCATTTTAATCATTTTTACCATATTTTACCATTTTTACCATGGTAAAATATAATGTGGATTTTTACCGGTAAAAAATCCGGATTTTTTACCGGTAAAAATCATTTCACATCACTAAAATCATAGAAAACGCAACGGCGGGTTACAAATTCCGGATTTCAGATAATTGTGGCATTGTAATTTTCACTAAGAAAATAATAAAAAAACGAATTCGATTATCGTTTTGACAATGATGAAAACCGATAATCGTTTTGACAATGATGAAAACCGATAATCGTTTTCAAAACCGATAATCGGATTTCCGATTATCGTTTAACATCCCTAGAATTCACCTGTTGCTAGCACCTTTAGGTAAGTACTAGGAACATCAAAATGCATCATGCAAGTTTCAAGAATGCAAAATCGCTCACCTGAGTTGGCTGGGGATGAAATGCAGCCATGCGTGAATGCATCAGCTGCTGCTCCATTTGTTCCATATACAGCGCCCTCTGGATTTCAAGCGTGGCACCCATGGGCTTGTGTAAGTCAGGCGGAGAAGGGGTGTACAGTATTCGCCCAATGGTACAGTCAGCCAGGCTGCCAATCGGCCTAGGCACTCTGAGCCACGACTGCATCATCAGTAAGTCGTTCTTGTACGCTAAGCCGGATAGCTGCACACAACATAGAAACTCAGTCAGATTACTGAAAATTCTTCTAAATTACATTTTTTATTCAGTACATTGAGATGCTAATCCCACAAGGTTAGCATATTATTATGAGTATAATGTAATGCAAATGGACAATTATATAGAGCCACTTCAAGGGAAGTTAGCAGCACTCCAACCAAACACCTATCTACCATTAAAAATAGGTCCAGCTTTTTGTGGACCATAGGCAGAGAAGGTTCGAGTCTTAGGGCAGTGTTGTAACAGGGCAGTGTTGTATCTAAACATTTATATAAGAACTTTTCAAAGACATTGGAACAAGGCTATTTGATAATACAATGGCTCGTTTTTGCATGCATTATGAAATCATAACGGAATTGATGTCCAGTCCTGTCCAGTAATGAAGTACAAATAACGAGTTACTGTAACTAGTAAATATTTCCATTTATTTTTCTTGTAAAGAAGAATTAAAGTGGAAATACTTTTACTTGTACCGAAGTAAAAGTTAAAATATTTGCCAGTATTTTTAATGTGCTACATATTACAATTACATGTTTGTTACAAAGTATTTTCTCAACAGTGCAGGCCTGTCTTACAATAAACCTAATAGAAACTCTGTCAAATGCATTATTACCCAGTCAGTCTCAGTCACCTCAAGAGTGCCATCTGTTCTACTTCAGCACTGCTATGCACGACATTGAACATATGGACTAGTACGAGTGGTAAGTTGAGATGTCCACTGTAGAGCTGTACCGATTAAACGGCCATACGCGTAATCGGGCCGATTATTAGAACAATCGGCATAATCGGGTATCGGCAGAAATAATCGGTTAATCGGTGCCGATGTCAAAATTGTGTTATAATTTAATAATTTTACTTGAATTATTGCATATTCCAAAGTTTTTTCATCAATTTTCATCTATCGTTTTACGTCCCTTATTATTTACGCATTAAAACATATCGTTAACAACTTCCCAACTTAATGTAAACGTCCACCCTTATAGTTGTGACGATAGATTACTGGTTTATGTTTCGGAACCGAACATTTTGACTGAACAAATGATGAAATATTCGGTCTCAAAATGGGTATTGGCAGTTTAATAATCGGTTATACGCGGTATCGGTATCGGCAATATAATAATCGGCTATACGCGGTATCGGCATAATCGGCAAAAAACGATATCGGTACAGCTCTAGTCCACTGTATGCACTTTGAGTGCCTATACAGTGAGGAATGAGCCAATTGAGTCACTTGAACCATACTCGTAGTACTCAAGGTGAGGAGATGGACTGTCAGATCGAATAAGCTGGGAAACAACAGAATCTGAAATTTGAGATAGGGAGAAGGGCCAGAGTCAACGAGGCATGCTGGTATAAACTCTCGTCAGAGTTGGAATTTTGGCATAGCAGCTAACATACATGGTGTTAGAGCTCTGTAACCTGGGTTCAAATCCTCGGTTTCCACAGTCAAAGTCTGATTTGGTAGGCCTACTGTGATTGTACTTCTTCTTAGATGATGGCCATAAATATTTCACAGTTTATGTAATTTTATAAGCGGAATGAACAATATAGACAAAAAGGCATATAGGAATAAAACAGAACATAAATAGACATTCACATCTATAAATACATAAGCCTTATGCTAGACTGTACTTTTACTAATTACTTTAAAAGTATCATTTGGAGAAATACTGTTTTACTTAAGTAAAATTGTGACAAGTACTTTTATTTAAGTACTTCGGCCCAGTACTTTGAACAACACTGTTGATGTCTTACCACACCACAGGCAGCCAGTAAAAGACTCTCCACAGAAGTGCTCATCATCTAAACAAATAAAATAAATATATTTATGTAAATAGTATATTAATTAAATAAATTTCAAACATTAACTTCTCCACAGAAGTGCTCATCATCTAAACAAATACAATAAATATATTTATGTAAATAGTATATTAATTAAATAAATTTCAAACATTAAAACTGCCTTTAACCACTGGCACATTGCATCCACAACATCCTAATAACATGTATACCTTCCTAGGTCAATATTTATCTAATCTGCAACTGCAGCCAACAAAAAGAATCTATATATTCACCCAAGGCAATGGCTAATTTAATAACTTGATTCATGGATACCAAAAATTGACAATGGTGCATTCAGTTTGGGCTCAGGCTCTCATGTGTTTGAAATTAAGCTTATGAGAGTAGGTTATGTGGTGGTTTATTGAAGGACATCTTCATATCTATAACGACAGAGGTCTATCTGACAAACCTGCAAGCCAACAATGTATGTGACACTCTTTCCCGTAAATGGAATTCCCCACAAATGGGTGACAGCAACACGTGGGATGTCACAGAAGTAAGGTATATACAAAGCAAATACCGGACCCCATCTAAAAGCAAACAACAGTCATCGTAAACTCCACACATTCTTCATATTTTAAGGCATGGACACTTATAAAGACTCTTGTAGGTAAAGCATAACATAGGAATGTGTGTGTGTGTGTGTGTGTGTGTGTGTGTGTGTGTGTGTGCATGTGCATGCATGTGTGTAGCAGTTATCACTTGGCGGACCGGTAACCATAGTTTGAGTAGCACTATATTAGCAGACAGTAGACATGAACACAGTATTATAACAATATATAACAATTATAACAATAGGTTTCAACAAACTCTGGAACAAAGTAATTGTTTCTTGAATAGGCTTTGAGGCATATATAATATGGTTGGACGGCGGCACACACACATTGCAGACAGCGATACTGTGGATTATTGACTTGTTAGAATTGGTTTGATTGTAACACCATGAAGTTCAATAAGTCAATATTTATCTAATCAGCAACTGCAGCCAACAATAAGAATTCAACCAAGGCAATGACTAAATTTATAACTTATGTTATACATATTCGTTTAATATAAATTAAGTTGACAAGACACAACAGTTACTAGGTGGAGCGAAATGCTCCACCTTGTAACTGTGTTGAGTCACACAAAATGGCTCATCCCACTCATACCAAGACTTATTGGAGAGTTACAGAGAAGAAAACAGCAGAATAAAAGAAGTAATGCTTACAGTCCAGTTGGCATGATGCCAATATGGAAATCAATCTGATGAAGAATGAAGATGGCAAATAGCTCGAAAATCGTGCTCAGCAAAAATGTGCCAAAGAGATAGCTCTGTGTTAAAACCCAAAAACAAATTATTATTAGATTTACATTGTTACAATAAAATAAAATTTAAACTAGATCGTAACTAGCATGTAATTAATAGTCTGTATATTTCAAATGAAAGACACACTTTCGGCTGTTCAGATGTGGCTAGGAGCATCTCTCAGACGAGTCATCTATTATATGCTTGGAATGAATAAAGTGTAGGATACGAAGAATTGCTTGCAGTCTTGGCTGTGAAGATTATGAAGCTTCCTACACTGCCTGACATGTAATTAGATTACTGACAATAAAAATTATATTAATATTAACCAGGGGTTTAGCCATATTAAAAATTATTTCAGTAGGAAAAGTGATCCTTGTTCAAAGCAACTTACTAATATCTACAATAAAGCGTTTTCTGTTACAAGTAGCTTGTGCCACAATACGTGACGCTTTAACATAAATTAAACTTGGGATCTACATGCTTGATTAAATTATATCAGTACATATTATGTATATGTGTTTAATTGTTATAAGAAGGTTCTGGTGCAATGCAAGATTGCAAAACGTAACACTTTAACGATGAGAGTGTATCAAAAGCGTCTGGAAAACCAATGCAGTTCATCGTTAAAGTGTTAAACTGAGACTTTTGAGAAGCAGACCATGAATTTTGCTGATCCATATCTTCTCTCAAATATCCGGAACTGGTAGAGCAGAATGCATGCGCAGAGCATGTCTCGTGGATCAAGAAAGATGCACCTTGAAGCCAAGTATTTATCCATCTGAAACAGATACAAAACAGGTTATAGACCCAACCATAACCTGCCTTTCAGGCTCCCTGCCTTCTCACACTTTTACTGGACTGGATTACAACTGATTGTCGATCGAGTATTATGATAATGGTACTATGAAAGTCCTTATATTAAACCAGAAAACACTCAGCTCTGCATACCAGTTTTAAAAATCTCCTGAATGAGTTATATGTTGGCAGTGGTACCAGTGGAAGCATTCTGTCTCCTGTGCTGTTAAACCTTCTGAATGCATGTAAATTGTATTAAGTACATGTTACTATTCATAATTTATTGTGGGCATACTTATAATTAGCATAACGATAACTGCCTTGCTTTGGTATTCATGAATGAACATGATGCCATTACCAAACTGTACAGTAAGTTTGATGACATGTTGCTGACTAGTTTCTCGTGTTTCCATTGGTTAGTTGTTGTTTCTGCTTCTTTGCCATAATAAAGTTGTTTATAATCATAAAATCATAAATATGTTCAATAAAGTAACATAATATTGTGTGCAGCATCTTTTACAATCATAAATATAAAAGAATTAGTAACATATATTACTCAAAATCTGCAGAGTTACTATTAAGTTTCATCTGAAGTCCAAAGTAAACATTCTATATAACATACAGTTATGGTTAATGAGCAGTGTTGTCTCACCTGGAGTAGTTCAAAGACATTCTGATAGGTTACTTGGAACCACTGCCTGTACGTGCTTAAAGGAATATTAAAGGTAATGGAGGATAAGATGATGTAGGTGATAAACCCCTTTGTCACTGATGCACAGTCTGTAAAATACAAAACAAAAAATTCACTTTCATTGTCAAATATTCTTTGCTACTTATTAAAGCTTGAGATGTTCCAAAAGACTCTAAAAAGATTTTGATAAGGAAACAAATATAAACTGCTACACAGTGATCTGACTATATGATATTTAACCAAGTCCAAAGTAGCTTAATTGTACTTTGCAAAGTACAAACTTAACTTACAGAAAGGGAAATGCAAAAACAGTTGATAAAAACCATGTTTGCTGTATATATGGACTATAACAGCATACTGGTACGTACAAAATCCTGAAGTATGGTAGGTCGAAAACATCTCTGCTTCCGTACCTTTGAGCACCTCACGATTTCACTAAATAAATTATCAGAAAGAAATGCATTTTATATGAAAGTTTCAAAGTTGACAGGTCTCCCTTACCTACACTTCAGAATAAATTAATATATATAAGAATTTTCACTTCTTTGTTGGATGAGTAATAGCACATTCATACAATAAGTAATGACAAATGCAAAATTAACATTATTCATTGTAATTGTAATGTAATTAGTAATTTATATAGCGCCGCTCACAGCTGAGGCCATTGAGTAGCGCTAAATAATTGTTTACCATTGTTTATCTTTTAACAGTATTATTAATATTTACTGCTAGTTAGTAGTTACTACTTACTTAGTAGCCTAGTTATTTGTTCATATTAGTAGTCTTGTTTAAGTTTTTCAGTTCAAACGCCTTTCTTCAACCAATTACGTAAACAAACCAGCATGTCAACACTGCTAGGTTCTAGTGAGCAACGGGTTTTGTTGACAATATAACAAGCAGTCAAGCGATCTTCGATTAATCGTCAAAAATAAATTTAATCGTTAAACTTAATTAACGATTAAAAAAATTGATTACTTAATCGTTAACTTCCGCAGCCCTAGTCCAAACATGAAGAAATCCTTACATATTCACATGCCAAATTAGAATCTACCTTCAATGTAATCATTACCCTATTCTTACTGTTTAATCCTTTGACGACGACCTGCATTGGTTTCCCAGTCACTTTTAGTACACACTCGTTGTTAAAAGGTCAATGAGAAGCCCAATTTATTTCAACGCATTAAATGCCCATCTCCAGTTTTTATGCTTCATATCATGAAGCCTACCTAGTACCTAGGCTTCATCAGCAAATCTCAAACTGCTTCAACTTATTGGCCAATGTTGCAATAATTGGGGCAAAACTACGGCTTTTTGCTGCCTATCGTGAGTTATCTAAGTAGGCTAACCGTGTGTTCTTTCAATCAATAAAGCATAACTTTGCTGTCTCAAAAAGCTTCTAACAATTTAGAGAATCGTTTAAATTCGTACTTGAAGAGAACAAACCCAACTATCGACCATCTCCCGTCGTTTCTCTCTGGTAATCGGCACTTGACAAGTTTCTCTCAACGTCTATTGCGTAGGTCATAGGTTCTTAAAGGATGCAGCCAATACAGGAAGCATACTAGGGCAGTTCCCGACTTTAAATCAATTCTAATAACTGACAACCTTACTTTTTAACCGAATATTATTAAATTTTATCAACAGATTAAAAGTCCGCAAAACCGGAAAAACACAGAGTACCGCAAGTGACAAAATAATGCACCATCAAAATAGAATTACAATCCGTTATAACGAGCTAGTGAGTAAGATGAGCATGTATTTGTTCATTAATTTTATGTAAAGAACTTACATGCTCGCAAGGTAAGGAAATCTAAATCTGAGGCGCACCGCGACGATGTACGTTCGATAGGGACCAAGACTGAATAATGCGAAGACAAGATTAAACTGGGATTTCTGAAGACTAGTTATTTAAATGGCGATGGTGAGTTGGCAACAGTCTGTGAACTTGCCAACACAGCCGATGCGAAACTCCTTTTTTCTCCATAGGCCTATTACACAACCCCAAGCATGTACTTCACCCAGGGCCGGATTAAGACTTCCGGGGCCCTAAGCCAAGGGCCATCCGGGGGCCCTAACCGGAAAGCCATGGAAAAAATATTTTTCAGATTCAGAGAAAAACCATCCATTTGTCCTTTTTTTCTTTTTTTTTTCTTTAAAAATTTCTAATATCCTTTTTCTTGTTCTTTTTTTTCTTTTCCGTCTTTTTTCAGAAGAAAATTGTCAAATAGGACCTCTGATTTTTATATTTCCTGACTGACAGTTGGGGCCCTCAAATCGTATTTTTTTATATTTCCTGACAGTTGGGGCCCTCAAAACGCTGTGGGGCCCTAAGCCATGGCTTATTTCACTTATAGGTTAATCCGGCTCTGACTTCACCAACTCTTACCTCCACTCCGACCACTCTCCTCTCACCAATTAAGACCTAGAGCACACAACCATACTCTCCCACCCAAGGACAACTCTCAATTTATTCCCAGATCATTATATAAAAATATTTACTAGTTTATTCTAAAATCTTCTGATGAACTTTAATTATCCATTATCACTCATGTTAGCATTTCTGCGTTTTTTCAGATTGTTTTTCTCAATTAAACGTATATATATATATATATATATATATATATATATATATATATATATAATTAACGATTAAAAAAAAGCAGATGATCAAATTATTTTCTTGGACCTAGATTCCAGCAAGAAAACAGTATCAGAAGAAGCTGAAGAACGCACCAGTCAACATGATCCTATAAGAGATCTACAGTAGTAGGCCTACATCTCGTGCTAGCAGTGTCCTCATGCACGGGACGGGGACCTTAGGCCTAAATGGCATACGTGGTGCCCATTCAAACGGGCAGAGGTGGAAAAGATCTTACGTACCCGATCAATTCAGTAAAAATGAGCAAAGTCGAGGCCACTCGCTCTTTCTGAATCTATAGTCACCACTCAAATAAACCGCCTTTAGGCTATCCATAGATGGAGCGAGACACAATCATGTGATGGTGGAAAGATGCGTCGCCAAATTATACAGGTGCATAGGACAGAATATTGCAGGGGCTTGCAGGGCCGTAGCAAGTTGTAATTGCGCCCTGTGCCAAGCGTAAATCTAGCGCCCCCAGTGCCGTTTTAAGGCCTAGGCACGCGAGGCACGTGCCTAGGGCCCCGCGCAACAGGGGGCCCCGCGGCGGCCCAAAAACAAAAACTACATCGCGACCACGTAATAACAATACGATAATATTACTGAACAATATTATAAGTTCTAACAATTCTGCAAAGTAAGAACAATATTAAACAAACGTCTGCATTTTAGTTACTGTAACTATAATTATTGGTGATAAGCGCAGTCTGCGCAGAGCGCTGTAGAAGTTAGACTGAAGTAAATCAATAATTTTAACACATGGCGCACGTTGCCCACACAGCTCTCTGTATATTTTGTTTGCTTTCACTCGTCTGCTTTTTGCAACGCTATAGACATCGACGTATATTATACGTCGATGGCTATAGATGAGCAGAACTATAGGCCTACATTTTTTCTTATAATCTAGCGTACCTAAAAAATATCAATAATTTTGTTATGTCTTGGTAAATTAATATTAATTTTTAATATGAAATCTCTCTCAGTCCTATAATCTATAGGGGTATAGCTTTGTGGGGGGTAGAGGGACGCTCTCGTCTTCAGGCAACTATACGGCGACTGGTCCGGTCTCGTTATCTACCGGAATCCTACCAAAGTTTCGAGCAACTTTGCAGAAAAGCAGACTCTAACCTCTTTCTACCATCATCAGCAACCCTGCACATGTATTACATCAACTACTGCCTCCCGTGAAAACTGTTTCATACTCGCTACGTCCCAGAACCCACAATAGAATAATACCTTAATTTTTTTTTATAAGGCAAAATGCGGTTCTCTATCTCGTAAAACATTTGTCACACGCGATGCTTTATACTTAACTGTTTCAGTTTTTATATATTTGATGATCAATTTGTACACCACAAATGCGGTTAGCAGTTGGTTTTTTTCAAATACTTAAAGGATATATTTCAAATTATAACAAAGCGTAGCTTAGCAATGCACCGACTTTGCATGCATATAACTCCGCCAATTTTTGTAAGTTATTTATGCTTGATACGTGAAATTAAAGATATTTCACTCTAGTATTAGCCTTGAAAAAGTCGAACTGGTACTAGTTCAAATTTTAAGGAAATCTTTGGAACAGCGCTAGGTACCATATTTTGTTGTTATTAGTGACGAAATATGGCGCCGTTGACAGACGATGATCAAGTTTTGATCTGAATTTTGCTAACTGATAAGGGATTTGATGCGTTTCAAATTATTAAAGAGTTTCCTAACAGAGGATAAAATAAAAATACGTTGAATCGTCTGATACGGAAAATTGATGAAACAGGAACTTCGCGTCGTAAACCACGCGAATCGTTACGTACTGCGCGCACACCCGCTAACATTGCTCGTGTGTCCCTGTTGCAGCACGTGGTAGACATATTGAATATTCATTTGACTAGAAAGGATTGCAACAGACTATCTCCTAATTAATAATTAATTTGCTGTGCTGCACAAATTTCTGGCTATATGGTTTATTTTTTGTGTGCAGTTACTGTAAAAATTGTCATGAATTATTTTATTAGCTAGTTACTGCAAAAACGATGATTGTTGTTATGTCACGATCTACATCACGTAGGGTAAAACTACAATAACCAATGTGTTTGAATTTTAATACTATAGAATGAAATATCTTTAATTTCACGCATTAAGTATAAATAGTGTACAAAATTTGGCTGAGTTATATGCATCCAAGGTCGGTGCATTTATGCTGGCCCACCCTGTATATATATATATATATATATATTTTCTGACTAATAATATGTCGCAAACCATAGTTTGTTCCCTTGTCACTTCTTGATTCAATCAAGTTCCTCAGTCCTACTCCATCAGTTGCATTGGCTTCCTGTTGAGTTCAGGATAAAATTTAAAAGGCCTGCTTGACCTACTAAACTCTCAGCGCCAGCACACCTCCCTACCTTCAGTCTATATTTATAACTCCTTACATTCCTCCTCGTTGCCGACGATCATCAAGAACGGGTCTTTTAGCTGAGCCCCGATGCAGAACAGTTTTGGGTTCGTGTGCATTCCATGCTTCTGCCCCCAGGGAATGGAACCGTCTTCCGTTCTCTCTTCGTAGCTCAAATTCACTTCCGTCCTTCAAAAAGCCATTCAAAAGTCATTATTTCTCCTTGACTTTCAAGCACCTGGATATCTAACTGCATCTTCCCCTGGCGGCTGACTATCCGCGCCTCAGATTCACATTTCGGTGTGACCTTACAAATTTAATTACTAACACCTAATAATATTTGGAGATAAACCGTCTTAAACAGTTAATGGATATGAAATTTTTTATAATTATTCAAGCTCATTTATAGAGGTCGCGCATTAATAATGCGGCTAATTTCTTAGCTTCATTGTGACACTATATCTGACCTAGTGACCTACATATGTATAGATTTCCTTAGCGATGATTAAAATTGCAAATACCACGGTACCATGGCAAGACTATAATATACTGTGTGGCTACTCAGGTAGCGAGTGCACATGTGCATACGCCCTTAATATAGACATTACCGATTGATTGATTGATTGATTGATTGATTGATTGATTGATTGTGCGTGCGTGCGTGCGTGCGTGCGTGTGTACGTGCGTGCGTATGTAATATTCCACATTGGATTTTCAAGTAGGCCTATCTGAATCAACGATGAACTCCTTTACAAGCTTCTGCACTGGTCGGTCAGAAGTAGGGCCTGTATTACGTTAGGCTTGGGTTATATATTGCGTGCGTAAAACTAGAGCATTTGAGTCCTGATGTCTTATTCCATTTGTTTTCCTTCAGTGGACAACCTCTGCTGAAGATCATTTTGATATTCTAGAAATCAATTTCCCATATGCCTGCCTTATACCCAGCTTCTGTTAACCAGTAGTTTCTTTTTTGGTAAATAATATTTAATACCTCCTGTAAGATAAACTTGAATTTAACCACAAAAGTGATAAGCTTCAAGTTCAAGACTAAAGCAAGGCTGTCTTAAGGTTGTAGTTCCCAATTTTAATGTGCTTCAGAAAGATCAGCTTATTCACAGACGCCATGTCAAATGCGGTCTGCAAGAGCAGAAGCCTTAACAGCATCGTTATTTGGAGGACATGTGAAGCCCATATGACAGTATATATACTCCCATATGGACCTAATTTGTCCTGAATGTGTTCCCGACTTCCCGTATGGGAATTATTAGGCTTCATTTAGCCTAATGTTGCTTGTGGAAAACTGATGTATATCTGAACAGGCGTATACAGAGGCCTCCTTCCGCAACAGCCACGTCATATATGAGACAGTTGAAGCCCACACGTCCTACATATTTATTTTTATTTATTTTCCAAAAATGTATATAGCGCCCCTTCAAGATTCCTACTCAGAGGCGCTCCCTGCTCTAGTCTAAATGATTTTAGAGTCAATATGACCAGACATATAGTCCCGTATGATAAGATTATACGAACTCGTTTGGAAATATTGTCATATGGGCTTCATATAATTACATATAATGACGTTGCTGGCGGGGTTCAGCCTCGTTGGAGTGGCTGGCTATTCCTGTATTCATGGTCAATGGAACAACAAGAATCATTGGTGTTCCTGTCTGTAGCTGCTTATTAGCCGACCGAAGATCCAGTAGTGCTTAGAGACACACACGTGTCTAGGCTGCGACAGATATTGCTTTCGAGAGATGCTTATCAACAGCTGTCTCGAGTTGTCTTAGCCGTCGACGCTGAAGACGCACAACGTCTCCAGGAAATAAGCCACGATAACGACTGCTTTGCAGCTGCTGATACAGCATTAACGCTGCTGCTGCTGCTTCTTTCGTTAATGCTGCGACGATTTTGCGTCCACGTGTGTATACGCAAACGTATGCATACGGCTAGGTGTATACGGTGGCGGATCCAGGAGACAGAATTAGAGGCGACACTGTAATATAAAGATAAACGAATAGCACAAAATTTAATATTCGTCTACCAAATTTAGGGCGTGTGTCCATTATGCTCGCCTATGAAACCTTAGGAAGAAGGGCGATATCAAAGGCAGTTGTATTGTATTGTATGAATTGGTTGATCTCTACGTCCTGATAAAAAGCAAATGCTAATATGGCAAGAATAGTGAAATTGACGTTTTCTGACAATGTAATAACAACGAGCCTATACGTACTTTTGACGGATATCTGGCTGTAGGTGGTTTTCCTATGTAGCCCACAATATCTACCTGGGCACCAATGCTGCTGCTGGGCATTGCTTTATGCAGCATGTATAATTGTATATCCCTTAATTGGGTCGCCTTCAAACCCTGTGGCGCCTGGAATACCATTTCTATTTGGTAATTTGGAAGACGAAAACCCAAATGTAGCAGCTTCTCTTCCACCACTCCCTGATCTCTCTAGGATATTCCCTTGGCCGTCTCTAGACAACCCTACTGACACGATGCAGCGCTCGTTAATAACCTGGCGCCTTGCGCTTAGCTTTAGAGTACGGTAGCGCTTTAGAAATTTGGAGTTTTAGACTACGAGACAGAGAGCGCATACCGGACTCGGACCTCCTTCGGACTACTCTTTTGGACAACCCGTTTGACTAGACGCATCGCTCGTGAATAATCTGATGCCCTGCGCTTGGCTTTTGAGTGTCGCTTTAGAAGCTTGCAGGTTACGAGCGTCGAGTCAGAGTGATTGTCCAGAGTGTGGTCAAAAGTCCAGTTGCCAGCGAGTCCAAAGCAGATTCGTAGCCTAACCTTTGGTCTAGAACATAGGCCATCAGGCCTAGCAATATAGGGATAGGCTACCAATTTCGCATCATTTCCCCTTCGATCGCGACTGTTAAACAATAAATTATAGCCCTAACGCCAACGGCACCGTTTATGCCTATAGTCCATGAATAATGTAGGATCACGAAGTTTGTCAGAATTAATTTCTCAAGTAAGGTAGGCGAAAGCTGCGCAGAGGACTTTAGCGGTTAGGGGTCGTCCATTAATTATGTCAACAAATTTTAGGCCATTTTTGACCCCCTCCTCCCCTTGTCAACAACTGTCAAACATTGACGGACCCCCTAAAAAATTATGTCAACAATCCCAGAACCCCCCCTACAAAAAAGAAACACAATGGCTCAATACATGTAGAATCATTTTTTCAAATTGTTTTACACTAAGAAATGCAATCTCGAATTTCAAAATATATGAGTTTAGTTTATTACCAGCTTTTTAGTAGTATTAAACATTAAGCACTTTATACATTTTTAGCATTACTTAATGTTTTCGCTACCATTTTGAAGGGTCTGTGTTGATTCATTGGAAAAATTTGTTGACATCAACTTTTACCGAACCCCCCCCCCTTGTCAACAACTGTCAAACTTTTCCAAACCCCTCCCCCCTATTTTGTTGACATAATTAATGGACGACCCCTTAGCTTACCATGCGGACTTAGGGGTCCTATCAAGACGAATTGGTTTAAATCGATTCCCAACTTGGTTGAACGAGCTTCTTCATCTGATAGACCTATTATATGAACCCTATTGGGGGCCGTCCATAAATGACGTCACGCACCTAGGGGGGAGGGGGGTCGGAAATTTGTGACGATGTGTGACATGGGGGTCTGAGAGGTGTGACGTCACACCAGGTCTATGTAATTAAATTTAGCAATTAACAACAATTTAATTTTAACAATAACAGCACTAATTGTGAGTATTAAATTTTCATTATTTTTTGATTATTTTAATGTATACGGGCACCATTATTAATAATTTTCTAATTATTTCAATATTTGGTCACCGTTAGATTTTAAAATATGCATATGCTCTCCCTATTTGTTCGACGAACAATTTTTTGATTATTTTAATGTTTACGGGCACCATTATTAATAATTTTCTAATTATTTCAATATTTGGTCACCGTTAGATTTTAAAATATGCATATGCTCTCCCTATTTGTTCCACGAAAGAGCATTTTGCTTCGCCATGGAAATTTGGTTTTAGGGGAAGGGTCAGAGCTTTGTGACATCATTTTTCAAGGGGTGTTACTTTTTGTGACGAAGTGTGACGAGGGGGTGGGTGTTCAAAATCGGCCAAAATTGCGTGACGTCATTTATGGACGGCCCCCTTGGAACGCTATTCCTCATCTGCTCGTTTTGCTCAAGTCTCTTACTCATTTAAGTCTCAACCTATAACTTACTTTTTTCAAATGGCTTTATCACCACAGGCTGCCTCTCGGTCGATTTTCTGGTATGGACGTATACGAAATCACGGTTTTGTTCAGTAGGCCTATGGAGTAGAGAGTGACATGGGGACTCAATCTCGTCCCCATCCCCGCCCCGCAACAAGTAAGTCGTCCCCATCCCCTGCCTCATCCCCGCATGGTTTGTCCCATCCCGCCCCATCCCCGCAGGTTTTCTCCCTATCCCTACCCCAACCCTGCAGGACGACATCACATTCCCCGCAAAAGTTTACACCAATTCAAATTTAAAAAATAACATTTTTTAGCTTACAAATCTATTTGTATTGCAGACTGCAATAGTCTGTTATTATCTTATCGACAGTTTGCATTAACCAAGTCCTGACTATTTCTGACTAGAAGGCTTCAGGAAATAAAAAATCTCCTTATCAGTTCTCAAGTTCTTAACATCACTCTGGTTTATTGCCGGCTCATTCCTCATTACCGCGGTATTACCGCGAGAGTAAACCCCATTACCGCGGTATTACCGCAATTGTTGTCCCCATTACCGCGGTATTACCGCAATTGTTGTCCCCATTACCGCGGGATTTACCGCGGTTACCGCGGTTTCCCCGCGGGGAAATTCCCCATGTCACTCTCTACTATGGAGCTTGCTAATTATTCTGTATGGTTCTGTCCACTGTATTAATTGGGATATTGAAAAGCGATTTTGATTAGAAACGACACAACTATCGATTGATGCCTCGTACATTACAATAATGGCGCTATAAAAATTCCAGATTAGATTGGAGAAGGGAATCATGCAGAACAGCGTTGTGTCACATTGTGGAAACGGCTATTGGCTACGCTCAGCCGAGTTTGATCTTAGTTGTCTGCAGCAGCCAGTAATCTGCAAAGACTTTGATTCTCAAAGAGAGAGATCAAAAAATATAAATCTTAAAACATACAGTCTTATAAGATTGATGTTCGCTCATTTAAGCTAACCCCAGAACTTCTATAGCACCACTACATTGAGTCGATATTATCTAAGAACCCCATTCTGGGTTGATCCGGGTAAAGTACACCGTTTCTTAACAGGCGGGCAACTCAAAACGGAATTCAGTTCAAAACAAAATGCAATAAAACCGAGATAAACCAAAGTTAACGATTTGTGTTTTTTCAGTGTGAGGTTAAACTGTGCTCATAATTTAAATACTGCGTACTCCATAATTTTATTACAATTTCATTTGATGTAGGCTAAGACATATATAGTCCAATTGTAGCATGGAATATATACGCAGCTAATATAATTAGAATTGCGACAATGAAGTTGCGACATAAGATTACTACACCCGTTGCGATTGACTTTTTTAATGTAAGTCCCATTACGTCACAATTCCCAAATGTGACGTCATCGCAAAATGCTGTAATTTGTCTTTGTTCTCTCATAAACCCGGTTCACTGTATTAATTTACGTGGAAGGCTGCAGATCGAAGGACAGCAAGATAAAGACGACAAAAGATATCGAAGAACTTGAAGAAGGCAACGAGAACAATCATGAAGAAGACGACGAACAACAGTTTCCGATATGGGCGGCATGCAGTCGATCAACGAAGTGAAACAGAAATCATTCGTAATGTATGACAGAAAGTTTTTCGGCAAACATTTAGTATCGTGGTGCATGTATTTTCGGGTGTGGGACGGTATTTTTTTGCATGCTCCGCGGAAGGTACGATGTTTTCTAAAGACGACACAAACCCTAACCCTGACCCTAACCGACCCTCACGACGCCTAAAATTACGGGAGGAAAATACATGCACCACGATACTAAATGCTTGCCAGTTTTTCATCGTCATTTCAGCGAGAGAATATATTCGGTCGTTAAGTAAGGAAGTCTGTCAAACTTGAAATTATAAAATGAAAAAGTAATTTAGGCCCTAATGCAATAATGCAAATAAGAAGTGAGTATATGAAAGTAAATTAGAAAAAGAAGTAGGCTATTACCGGTACATTAAAGTAATAAAATTGTATAGCGTGCGTTCCCTTCTTTTACTCCATCTGTTGTCATGATTTTGGTTAGTTAAAT